>JAUELO010454994.1:0-12881 GCA_032357855.1 Amphibolips quercusostensackenii | reverse complement strand
ATTTTTCACAACGGCAATCGCAAGAGCGGGAAATTTTACGTCCGAACATGTACTTAGGTCATGGGTCAAGGATGACCTTGAACCCCTTTAAAAAACAAAGTTGACATTGAAATAACCTTGAAAGTCAAGCTCAAGGTCCAATTCCAGGTCACCACTGGATTCATCGTTAAAATTCACTCCAAGAATGACATTGAAATAACCTTGAAAGTCAAGCTCAAGGTCAAATTCCAGGTCACAACTGGATTCCTCGTTGAAAGTTACTCCAAGAATGACCTTGGCTTTTTGAAAAAATATTTTACATTTTCTTTTAAATTATTTGGAAAGTTTTCAAACTTTTAATTATTTTTTAAATTTGTTGAAAAATCTTATGTATTTTTTAAAAATAATTCTAATTTTTTTAAAAACTTTTATTAAATCCTAGTAAATTAATAAAACTGACTTAGAACGTTCCAAATGATTTTTTTAATACAATTTTGAATATCTTTGCAAATCTTTTCAATAAATCTGTTAAAAGTAATGTATCAAAATAAAAAATCATTTTAAATTTTCCCAGGAATCTTAGAAAAAAATTCTTGTTGTTTTAAAACCTCCCAAAATCCTGAAACAGATTCAAAATTTTATTTCAAAATGTTTTCAATGCTTTTAAATTCTTAATTATTTTTGAAATTCGTTAAAAATTTTAAGTACTTTTTCAAATGATTCTAATTTTTTTTAAAACTTTTATTTAATCCTGGGAAATTAAAAAAAATCAATTAAAATGTTCCAAATTATTTTTTGACAATTTTCTATATCTTTTGAAACTTTTTAAATAATCTGTTAGAATTAATTTTTCAAAATAAAAAGTCATTAAAAATTTTTTCAGGAATCTTGAGAAAAAGTTTGCATTATTTCAAAACCTCTTAATATCCTGAAAAGGTTAAAAAATTTACTTCAAAATTTGAAAAAAACTACATTTTGTTTTTAATTATTTGAACAGTTTTCAAACTATTAGTTTTTTTAAAAATTCGTTGAAAAATTCTACAAATTTTTTTAGAATGATTCTAATTCTTTCTAAATCTTTTATTTAATCTTAGTAAATTAACAAAAATAACTTAAAATGTTCCAAATTATATATTTTTAATGATTCTAATTTTTTTCTCAAACTTTTATCGAATTATAGTGAATTGATAAAAATAACTTAAAATGTTCCAAATTATATATTTTTTCACAATTTTTAATATCTTTGCAAATTTTTTTTCAATAATCTGTTAAAAGTAATTTTTCAAAATACGTAAAAAATCATATTAAATTTTCCTAGGAATCTTAGGAAAAATTTGGTATTATCTTAAAACCTCCCGAGCTCTGAAAAAGATTCAAAAATTCATTTCAAAATGTTAAAAAATCTACATTTTGTTTTAAGTTATTTAAAATATCTTCAAATTTTTTATTATTTTTGAAATTATTTTAAAAGTTATGAGTGTTTTTGTAATGATTCTAATTTTTTTTTTTTAATTTCATTACATCATAGGAAAATAAAAAAATCACTCAACATGTTCCAAATTATGTTTTGACTATTTTGGATGTCTTTTAATATTTTTTAATAATTTGTTAAAATTTATTTTTAAATATAAAAAGTCATTTTAAATTTTCTTATGAATTTGAAGGGAAATGTATTACCTTAAAACCCGAAAAATTCTTAAACAAATTATAAATTTTATTTCAAAATGTTAAAAACTTAACATTTTGTTTTTAAATATTTAGAATGTTTTTAAATTTTTAATTACTTTTTTCCATTCTTTTAAAAGTTCTAAGTAATTTTTGTAATAATTCTAATTTTTTTCAAGCTTTTATTAAATTATAGTGAATTAACAAAAATAACTTGAAATGCAACAAATTATTTTTCTTTTAGAATTTTGAATATATTTTGAAATCTTGTCCAATAATTTGTTAAAAGTTATTTCTTAAAATAAAAAGTCAATTTAAATTTTCCCAGGAATTTGAAGAAAAACGTTGTATTATCTTGAAACATATCAAAATTCTGAAACAGATTCAAAATTTTATTTTAAAATGTTAAAAAATATACATTTTGTTTCAATTTATTTGAAATGTTAAAAAAATTTGTATTATTTTTGAAACTCTTTGAGAAGTTCTAAGTATTTTTTAATATGATTTCATTTTTTTCTAAAACTTTTATTAAATTCTAGGAAAGCACAAAAATTACTTAAAATGTTCCAAATTATTTGTTGACAATTTTGGATGTTTTTTGAAATCTTTTTCAATAATCTGTTAAAATTAATTTTCAAAAATAAAAGTTATTTTAAATTTTCCTAGAAATTTTAAGGAAAACGTTTCATTATCTCGAATCCTATCAAAATTTTTAAACTGATTCAAAATTTTATTCCAAAATGTTACAAAATCTACATTTCGGTTTTAAATATTTGAAATGTTTTTGAATTTTTAATTATTTTTGAAATTCGTTCAAAAGTTTTAGGTACTTTTTTAAGTGATTCTAATTTTTTTAAAAAAGTTTTATTAAATCCTGGGAAACTAAAAAAAATCACTTAAAATGTTCCAAATTATTTTTGAATAATTTTCGATATCTTTTGAAACTTTTTTAATAATCCGTTAAAATTAATTTTTCAAAATGAAAAGTCATTTAAATTTTTTCCAGGAATTTAAAAATGTTCAAATATCTACAGCTTGTTGTTAATCATTTAAAACGTTTTCAAATTTTTAATTATTTTGGAAATTCTTTTAAATATTCTAAATATTTCTTTCAATGATTCTAATATTTTAACAACTTTTTATTAAATCCGGGGAAACTATAAAAATGTGAAAATTCTAGAAAAATGAGCTATTTTGTTGCAAATTTGTTTTTCCTTTAGCTGAAAATTAATCTTTTTTTACTGAAAATTTAATTTTCCCAAAATGAGCTATTTTTTTGCAAACTGGTTTTTTCTGCAGCTCAACATTAATTTTTTTTTACTGAAAATTTAACTTTTCCGGATGAAACTTTCCTTATTGTGTTGATTTTTTTGTTTATTTAAAAATAAATTTTTGTAAAATTGAAAATGTAACTATTCTTGTTGAGTATTAGTTGATATTACTAGTTGAATAATACTAGTTCAATAAAACTAGTTAAATATTTTTCAAAATAAAAAGTCATTTCCAATTTTCCAAGGAATATTAAGAAAAATGTATTACCTCGAAACCTCGCAAAATTCTGAAACAGATTCAAAATTTTATTTTAAAATGTTAAAAAATAAACATTTTGTTTCAAATTATTCGAAATCTATTCAAATTTTTAAATATTTTTGAAATTCTTTCAAAAGTTTGAAGTATTTTATTTGATGACTATTTTTTTAAAACATTTATTAAATCCTAAAAAATAGAAGAAATCGTTTTAAAAAGTTCAAAATTATTTTTAACAATATTGGGTGTCTCGTAAAATCTCTTTTATTATTTCGTGAAATTAAGTTTATAGAATAAAAAGTCACAAAGAATTTTCCCATTAATCTTAAAAAAATGTTTACCATCTTAAAACCTTTTAAAATCCTTAAAAAGCTTTGAAATATGATTTTGAAATCTTTAAAATTCTATATTTTGTTTTGGTAATTTTTAAAAATATTTATAAGCTTGAAATTATGTTTATATCATTTTGAAACTTCTAAATATCTTTCAAAATTACTTCAATTTTTCCTATAGGAGTTATTTATAAAAAAATCAACAATTTTACTCACAAATAAAAAATATAATCAAAAGAAGAATTAAAATTTTACAAAAACTACCAAATATTTTGCAAAGATTTTTTAAAATTTGATAAAGATCTCAACGATTGCGCAAAAATTAAAAAAATTTCGTAAAAATTTAAGGTAGATTTCAAATATTGCGCAAAGATTATAATAATTTTCCAAAGATTTCACAACATTTTGGAAGGTTTCGCAAAGATTTCCGATATGTGTAAAATATTTCACAGAAATTTCAATGATTTTCTAAAGATTTCACAAAGATTTTAAAAAGATTTAAAGGATTTTACGAAAACTTTAATTATTTTACGAAGATTGCATAAAGATTTCATTAATTTTCCAAAGATTTCTCAAAGATTAAAAATATTTAGCAAATATTTGGGATAGATTCATAAGACAAATGACAAAATTCTAAAATATCACCAAATTATTTTAAAAATATTATTAATATTTCGCAAAGATTTTCAATGATTTCAGAAAGATTTCACAAAGATTTAAACGATTTTCCAAGATTTGAAAAGTTTTACAAATATTTCGTAGATTTCGGATACATATAAATTATTTCACAAAATTTCAAAGAGATTTCAAAGAGTTTACAAAGATTTCGATGATATCTCAAGGATTTCACAAAAATTTCAATGATTTCACAAATATTATCAATTATTACAAATATTTCTAAAAGCTTTTAAAAGATTTCACAAAAATATCACAAATATTTTAATGACCTATTAAAGTTTTCAAATATTTCATTAAGACTTTGAAGATTTTATTTATTTTAATAATAGTTTAAATATTTCGCAAAGATTTCAGATAGATCTCAAAACGATTTTAATGATTTACCTAGGATTTCAAAAGATTCCAATAATTTCACGAATTATTATCAAATATCTAAAAATTATTTTAAATGATTCGCAAAGATTTCACAAATATTTCAATAATTTTCTGAAGATTTTAAATATTTCATTTATTTTAATAATAGTTTAAATATTTCGCAAAGATTTCAGATAGATTTCAAAACGATTTAAATGATTCACCTGGGATTTTAAAAGATTTCAATAATTTCACAAAAATTGCAAACAGATTTCAAAGGTTTCACAAAGATTTCAATGATTTTCTAAGGATTTTACACAGATTTCTATAATTATATCAATTTTTATCAAATATTACAAATATTTTTTAGAGATTTCAAAAGATTTCACAAAGATATCACAAATATTTTAATGATTCACTAAAGATTTCGAATATTTTATTAAGACTTTAAAGAATTTATTATTTCAATAATAGTTTGAATATTTCGCAGATCTCAGATAGATTTCAAAACGATTTAAATGATGAACCAAGGATTTCAGATTTCAGATAGACTTTATAACGATTTCAATGATTTTCTAAGGATTTTAAAGATTTTAATTATTTCAGAATAATTTCAAATATATTTCAAAGAGTTCGCTAAGATTTCAATAATTTCCCAAGGATTTCTAAAAGATTTCAATGATTTCACAAATTTTTATCAAATATTAAAAAATTATTAAAAATATTCTCGCAAAGATTTCACAAATATTTTACTGATTTCCTGAAGATTTCAAATAGTTCATTAAGACTTTAATGATTTCAGTAATTTTAATAATAGTTTCAATATTTCAAAAAGATTTCAGATGAATTTCAAAACGATTTCAATGGTTTTCTAAGAATTTCAAAGATTTCAATTATTTCACAAAAATTTCGGAAAGATTTCACAGAATTCACAGAGTTCAATGATTTCTTAAGGAATCCACAAAAATTTCAATAATTCCACAAATTATTATCAAATATTACAAATATTTTTAAAAGATTTCAAAAGTTTTCACAAAGATATCACAAATGTTTTAATGATTTCCTAAAAATTAAAAATATTTTATTAAGACTTTAAAGATTTTAATTATTTGAATAATAGTTTGAATATTCTGCAAAGATTTCAGATAGATTTCAAAACGATTGAAATGATTTACCGAGAATTTCACAAAAATTTCCATAATTTCACGAATTATTATCAAATATCTAAAAATTATTTTAAATAATTTGCAAAGATTTTACAAATATTTTAATAATTTTTTCAAGATTTTAAATATTTCATTAAAATTACAATAAAATCAGTAATTTTACTAATATTTCAAATATTTTGCAAATATTTCAGATAGATTTTATAACGATTTCAATGATTTTCTAAGGATTTTAAAGATTTCAATTATTTTAGAAAAATTTCAAATATATTTAAAAGAGTTTACAAAGATTTCAATAATTTCCCAAGGATTTCACAAAGATTTCAATAATTTGACAAATATTATTAAATATTTTAAATATTTAAAAAAGATTTTAAAGGATTTCACAAAGATTTCACAAATATTCCAATGATTTTTTTTAAATTTCACAAAGATTTCAAATGTATCGCAAAGATTATATGTATATTTCAAAGATTGTACACAGATCTCAATGATTTCTCAAAATTTTATTTATTTTTAATAATATTCTAATCATTTCACAAAGATTTCAGATAGACTTTAAAACGATTTCAATGATTTTTTAAGGATTTCAAAGATTTCAATTATTTCAGAATAATTTTAAATATATTTCAAAGAGTTTACAAAGATTTCAATGATTTCCCAAGGATTTCTGAAAGATTTCAATAATTTCACAAATTATTATCAAACATTTACAAATTATTTTGATATTTTGCAAAAATTTCACAAATATTTTAATAATTTTTTAAAGATTTTAAATATTTTATTAAGACTTCAATAATTACAGTAATTTTAATAATACTTTAAATATTTCGCAAAGATTTTAGATAGATTTCAAAACAATTTTAATGATTTTCTGAGGATTTCAAAGATTTTAATTATTTCACAAAAATTTCAAACAGATATCAAAGAGTTCACAAAGATTTCCACAATTCCATAAATTATTATCAAATATTACAAATATTTTTAAAAGATTTTAAAAGATTGTACAAAGATATCACAAATATTTTAATGATTTTCTAAATATTTCAAATATTTTATTAAAACTTTAAAGATTTTAATTATTTCAATAATAGTTTATATATCTTGCAAAGATTTCAGATAGATTTCAAAACGATTTAAATAATTTACTAAAGGTTTCACATAAATTTCCATAATTTCACAAATTATTATTAAACATCTGAAAGTTATTTCAAATAATTCGCAAAGATTTCAAGAATATTTTAATAATTTTCTGAAAATTTAAATTATTTTATTAAGACTTTAATAATTTTAGTAATTTTAATAATATTTCAAATATATCGCAAAGATTTCAGATAGATTTCAAAACGATTTCAATGGTTTTATAAGGATTTGAAAGATTTCAATTATTTCACAAAAATTTCAAACAGCTCTCAAAGAGTTTACAAAGATTTTAGACTTTCCAAAGATTTCACGAAGATTTTGATGATTACATAAATTATTATCAAATATTAAAAATATTTCTAAAAGATTTTAAAAGGTTTCACAAAGATATCACGAATATTTTAGTGATTTTCTAAAGATTTCAAATATTTCATCAATACTTCAAAGATTTCAATTATTTCAATAATAGTTTAAATATTTCGCAAAGATTTCAGATAGATTTTAAAACGATTTAAATGATTTACCAAGGATTTCACAAAAATTTCAATAATTTCACAAATTTATATCAAGTATCTAAAAATTATTTTAAATAATTCGCAACGATTTCACAAATATTTTAATAATTTTCTAAAGATTTTAAACATTTCATTAAGACTTCAATGATTTCAGTAATTTTAATAATAATTACAAATATTAACAAATATTTTAAATATTTTGAAAATATTTAAAAATATTTTACAAAGATTTTACAAATATTTCAATGATTTTCCAAAGATTTCAATTATTTCAATAATAGTTTGAATATTTCGCAAAAATTTTCACAAATATTTTAATGATTTCCCAAACTATTATCAAATATTCAAAAATAATTTCAAATATTTCGCAAAAATTTCACAAAAATTTTAATAATTTTCTTGAGATTTTAAATATTTCATTAAGACTTTAATAATTTTAGTAACTTTAATACTATTTCAAATATTTCTAAAAGATTTCAGAAAGATTTCAAAACGATTAAAATGATTTTTTAAGGATTTTAAAGATTTCAATTATTTCACAAAAATTTCAAATATATTTCAAAGAGTTCACAAAGATTTCAATAATTTCACAAATTATTATCAAATATTAAGAAATTATTGACAATATTCTCGCAAAGATTTCACAAATATTTTAATGATTTTCTAAAGATTTCAAAAAAATTTCACAAGCATTTCATGATTTTCCAAAGATTTCACAAAGATTACAAATGTTTCGCAAAGATTTTATGTATATTTTAAAGATTGTACACAGATTTCAATGATTTCCCAAAAAGTTCAATAATTTTAATAATATTTTAATTATTTTACAAAGATTTAAAATAGACTTCAGAATGATTTCAATGATTTTTTTCAAGATTTCGAAGATTTAAATTATTTAACAAAAGATTTAAATAAATTTCCAAGAGTTCACAAAGATTTTAATGATTTTCTAAGGATTTCTCAGAGATTTCAATAATTTCATAAGCATTATATTAAATATTTCAAAAATATTTAGCAAAGATTTCACAAATATTTTAATGATTTTCTAAAAATTTCAAATACTTCATTAGGCCTACAATGATTTCAATAATTTTACAAACATTACCAAATATTTCAAAAATTGTGAAAAGATTTCCAAAAATATCAGAAAGACTTCAGATTTCAATGATTTTCTAAGGACTTTAAAGATTTTAAATTGATTTTAAAAAGTGCACAATGATTTTAATGACTTTTTAGGATTTTACGTAGGTTTTACTAATTTCAGAAAAATTATTAAATATTTCAAATATTTTTAAAAGACTTCACAAAAACTTCAAATACATTTTTAAAAGTTTGCAGAGATTTTAATGATTTCCTAGGGATTCCACGAAGATTTTAATAACTTCACAAATTATTATCAAATATTAAAAAATTATTAAAAATATTTCGTTAAGATTTCGCAAATATTTTAATGAATTCCTAAAAATTTTGAATATTTCATTAATAAGACTTCAATAATTTTAGTAATTTTTATAATAGTTTTAATATTTCAGAAAGATTTCAGATAGATTTTAAAACGATTTTAATAGTTTTCTAAGGATTTTAAATATTTCAATTATTTCATAAAAATTTGAAATAGATTTCAACGAGTCCACAAAGATTTCAATGATTGCCCAAGGGTTTTACAAAGATTTCAATAATTGCACAAATATTAGCAAATATTTCAAAAAATTTAAAGAGATTTCTAAAGATATCAGAAAGATGTCAGATTTCAATGATTTTTCAAAAATTTCGAAGATTTCAATTATTTTCTAAAAGTTTCAAATAGATTTCAAAGAGTTCACAAAGATTTTAATGTCTTTCCAAGGATTTCACAAAGTTTTCAATAATTTCACAACTATTATCCAATATTTCAAAAATATTTTAAAAGTTTTAAAAAGATTTCAGAATATTTTACTAAGATTTTACAAATAATTCAATAATATATTTCACAACAATTTTAAATAGGTTTCAAAGATTTTGCAAAGATTTCAATGATTTTCTAAAGATTTCACAAAGATTACAAATGTTTCACAAAAATTTTATGTATATTTTAAAGATTGTACAAAGATTTCAATGATTTTCCAAAAATTTGAATAATTTCAATAATATTTTAATTATTTCACAAAGATTTCAGATAGACTTTAAGACGATTTCAATGATTTTCTAAGGATTTCAAAGATTTCAATGATTTTACAAAAGTATCAAATAGATTTCAGAAACTTCACAAAAATTTCAATGATTTTTCAAGGATTTCTCAAAGATTTCAATTATTTGACAAGCATTATATCAAATATTTTAAAAATATTTTAAATATTTCGCAAAGATTTCACAATTATTTCAATGAATTTCTAAACATTTTAAATATTTTATTGAGATTTCAATGATTTCAATAACTTTACAAACATTACCAATTATTTGAAAAATTTTAATGTTATTTCTAAGTATTTTAGAAAGATTCCAAATTTTAATGACTTTTTAAGGATTTCAAAGATTTTAAATAGATTTTAAAGAGTGCACAAAAATTTTAATGACTGCCAAAGGATTTCACAAAGATTTCAATAATTTCAAAAATATTATCAAATATTTCAAATATTTTTAAAAGATTTCACAAAGATTTCACAAATATTTTCATGACTTCCAAAGATTTCACGAAGTTTTCAAATGTTTTGCAAAGATTTTAGGTATATTACCAGGATTGTAAAAAGATTTTAAAGATTTCACAAAGAGTTCACAAATATTTCAATGATTTCCTAAAGATTTCAAATATTTCATTAAGACTTCAATGATTTTTATAGAATATTTCAAATGATTTCAGATATTTCAAAAATTTTAAAAAGATTTCTAAAAATATCAGAAATATTTCAGATTTAATTATTTTCAAAGGATCTCAAAAAAATTTAGATTATAATGACTTTCTAAGGATTTCAAAGATTTTAAATGGATTTCAAAGAGTGCACAAAAATTTCAATGACTGCCCAAGGATTTTATAAAGATTTCAATAATTTCACAACTATTATCAAATATTTCATATATTTTAAAAAGATTTCAAAGGATTTCACAAAGATTACACAATTATTTCAATGATTTCCCAAAGATTTCAACAAGATTTCAAATGTTTCGCAAAGATTTTATATATATTTCACCGATTGCATAAAGGTTGCAATGATTTCTCAAAGATTTTAATAATTTTAATAATATTTTTATTATCTCGCAAAGCTTTCAGATAGATTTTAAAACGATTTTAATAAATTTCTAAGGATTTGAGAGTTTTAAATTGTTTTACAAAAATTTCAAATAGATTTCAAAGAGTTCACAAAGATTTTAATGATTTCCCAAGAATTTCTCAAAGATATCAATAAATTCACAAGAATTAATAAAAACTCATGTCTGAAAATTCATATAATTTTTTATCAGAAGTTTTTTCTCTATTCCTCTATTTTTTTTTTATTTCTTGAAAATTTTTATTCGAAAGATAATTTTTTTATTTAAGTCTACTGTTATATTTTTAGTTGAGAATCAATTTTTTTTATTCAAAATTTATTTATTTTGTTGCAAATTTTATTATTTTCTTGAAAATTCAACTTTTTTCTTCCAAAGTGATTTTTTTGGTATAAAAATTTATCTTTTCAGGTAAAAAAATATCATATTTTTTATAAAAAATCTAACTATTTGATTAAAAAATGTGACTGAAAAATTTTTCTTGGTTGGAAATTCAACACTTCCGTTAAAAATTTATCTTTTTGTTTAAAAATTTAATTGTTGCATTAAAAATTCATTTATTTTATTTAAAATGCAATATTTTTTATTAAAATGTAAAAAATTTAAACGTTTATCAAAAATTCATTTTTTCAGTTGAAGATTTATCACTATAGTTAAAAATTCATATCTTTGATTGAAAATGTAAATATTTTATTGAAAATTTCTAGTTTTTTTTGGTTAAAAAGTAACTTTCTGGTTGCAAATTCATCTTTTTGGGTTGAAAATTTAACTTTTTTTGCTTGAAAGTGTTATTCATGATATAAACATTTTTTTTCCGGTAGAGAAATGTATATTTTTTATAATAAAAATACAACTATTTGGTTAGAAAATGTGACTAAAATTTTTCCCTTGTTTGGAAATTTAACTTTTGTGTTCAAAAGTTATCTTTTATGTTAGAAACTTTATTATTTAGTTAAAAAGAAATAAATTTCTTTCAAAATGCAATATTTTTACTTAAAATGTAAGGAATTTAAAAAGTTTATCAAAAATTAATTTTCTTTTCGGTTGAAGATTTATTATTTTAGTTAAAAGTTTATATCTTTGGTTGAAAATGTAACTTTTTGTTCAAAATTTTTTTAAAAGTCGCTTGGTTGAAAATGAACTTTTTTGTTGAAGATTTTTCGTTTCGGGATGAAAATTCAACTGTTTTGTAGTTTTGTTGCTTTTTGGTTGAAAATGGATCTTTTTTAGTTCAAAAATTTAAGTATTTGGTTAAAAATTTGTGTAATTTATTGAAAATTTTTCTCTTTTGGTAGAAAATTAATCTTTTGGTTGGAAAGCGTTTCCAATGAACAAAGCTGGAAAAATCAACAATTCAGAAGAAAATTTAAATATTTGGTAGAAAATTTAACTGTTTTGTAGGAAATTCGTTTTTTTTTGCTAAAAATTAATTTTTGCGATAAAAATTTACCTACTGCATTTTTGCATCAAATTTATCTTTCTAACTTAATTTTAACACTTTGGATGAACAATTTTTTTATTTATTCACTAAAAAATCTTCCCTTGTTGTGAATTCAACTCTTGTTGAAAATTTGTCTTTTTGATTTAAAAATGTATATCATTTGATAAAAATTTGATCTTTTTTGGTTAAAAATGGAAATAAAACCATGCAATTGAAACCTGGATTAATAACTGCATCGTTATAATTCAACTTAATCTTTTGCAGTGTATTGACGCCCATGACCGCAACCGTCATTTGTTAGTTTTGAGCGCAATCGAGAAACAAGGAGTGCGCAGTTAGCACTTGCGCACTTTTTTCAGTCACAATTTATATTTCTGTGACAATTAAGGAATTTTAGAAAACTATTCGTAGATTTTAAAATACCGTTTCTGTAGTTACTTTTGTATGCTAAATGTATCGGAATTTTCCAAAAATTTCTAAAAGTGTAATACAAATTGATAGCTAAAATATGTTAAGACCTAAATCCATTTTATGAATAAAATTTGATAAAACTTTTAAAACGGAATTTGGCAGGGGTTGCAATTAGGTACAGAAAATATAATATTAGAGGAAGACTTGACGAAAAAAAATGTAATTTAAGTAGGTTCACTGCATCATTATAATTCAACACAACATTTTTCAGTCCATTGCCGCCCATGACCACAACCACAATGCTGTATCTACTTTAAGCGCGATCGAGAAGCGAGGAGTGCGCAGTTAGCACCTGCGCACTTTTTTCAGTCACAATTTATATTTCTGTGACAATTAAGGAATTTTAGAAAACTATTCGTAGATTTTAAAA
>JAUELO010454986.1:0-12881 GCA_032357855.1 Amphibolips quercusostensackenii | reverse complement strand
GTATTCGCTGTAGTGCTTCGAGGTAAAAACTGTATGTTACAGACCATATTGGTGACGCATAAGTGATTGTCGGCCTAATAATTGCCTTATAGAAGATTAATTTATTGTTTATAGAGAGGTTACTTCGTCTACCTATTAAATAGTTCAGAGTCCCTATTATCGCAAGTGTTTTCTTTTTGATATTCTTCACTTGTGCTTTATATTTAAGTTGAGAGCTCAATACTAGTCAGAGGTAAACGCCGCTGTTTTTCGGTACAATTTTGTTGTTGTTTATAAAAATATCTAGAATGAATTTCTTTCTGCTATTATTTTTAGATATGACAAGTTCGGGTTTTTCGGCATTTATTTTTAGATTCCATTTATCAATGTACTCTAGTAGTATATCTAAGTACATCTGTAATTTTTCTATTGCTAACCTAATTTTCCAAGTGGCTACATAGAGTGCTGTGTCATTTGCAAACACAGATAATTTTACGATATCGGTTGTCGAAATGTCATTTGTATAGAATATGAAAAATACGGGGCCTATAATCGATCCCTGGGGTACTCCCGCAATAATTTTTCTTTCAGTGGGTGTCACGTTATTCTCTGATACTACAAAGGATCTGTTTTTAAGATATCTTTGACTAATTTTTAAGATGTACGCTGGAAATTTGAAGTTGGAAAGTTTATATATTAGTCCCTCATGCCAGACTGTATCAAATGATTTTTCTATGTCCAACATCACTAGTGTAGTAGATTTATTTAAATTGGCATTTGTGCTAATATAATTTGTTACCCTAAATAGTTGTTGCACTGTACTTTTATTTTGAAGTAATCTAAATTGCTTGGTGATTAAGTATTTGTGAATAGATTCTACTTTTTTAATTCAAAACAAGATAATTTTTTCAAAAGTTTTACTCAGAGTAGACAATTAGCATTGAAAATATATGTCAGATGTACAAAAGCCTTTTTGGGTAGGTTCTTTAACACTATGTTTTGTATTTTATCTAGCCCCGGTGCTTTTTCAGATTTGAATCTAAGAATTGCTTTTTTCATTTCTACCGGAAAAACAAAATCGATGTTCTCTTTCTTAACTACTTGCTACTTGTTAAAATTAAAACCTTCTCATTAGGGTGAGAGTGTAAAAATATGAAAATTATACAAGTACAAGCAATAATAAGAAAAATATATAGTTATGACTCTAAATTTAAATGAGTGAGATTTCACTAATCAAATTGGAGAGCAGTAGAAACCTAACGATTGGTAGAAAACGATTCAGCATATCCAAATATTAATTTGTTTGACAGTCAAAAACGGGAAAGCTAATAATTTCTGGCTAAAAACACATTTATTTATTTAGTGTGGTATATAAATATAGAAGAATGTTTTATAAAAAGAAATCTTGACAAATACAAATGTTTAATACAAGAACACGATTAAGGAACATTTCAATACTCATTGAAAGATTATAAGGTGATGTTTTTAAAATTCTAAATGAGCTTACACGACACTTTTGCCCACATCTCGCATTTGCATTTGCATTCCTATTTGTGATTGCTTACTCGTATAAACACAGCGAAATTCGATGACACACAAAAGCACAAGATATACTTTGAGTTGTTGATTTTGCAATTCGATATCAAAAAAAATTTAGAAAATGTGTAATAATTATTATAGTAAAATAAACTTGTGATTTTTATATTACCTAATTAGTAAAACAGTAAAATATTAGTATTTGCTTGGTTAAATACCTAATTAATAATAATTTAATTATAAAAATTTTTACTGCTTTAGCTTTAGAGAGTAAAGTAGACGAAAACTGAATATTTGGAAATTAAACTATAACAGATAGCTGAAATATTACCCTTATCTGCGTTCTGTTTCGATATTATATTGAGATTTTGCTTGGAAAAGCTTACAAAACTATTCGGTTGGTGCAACTAAAAAATTTTTTTGTGTCAACTTGTCTCATGGTCAATTTAACATGAGGAAAAATAGTTAAAATTCGACAGCAAAAAAGAATTAATCATAAATTCACAAGATGAATAACCTTAAGCCAATTTTATCTATGCCCAAATAAAACCCCATAAGTGGCTAAGTAGAATTCCACCTAATATTGCTTATTACTAACGCTTATTCAAGGTTTTTTTTTTTGCTTAATAAAATCATTAATCAATTTTAATGATACCTGGTCATTCAATCACACGTTTGCAGTATTTCATATATTTCTAATTTGTATAAACATTCGTATTTGTCAAGTAAGCCGCGAAATAAACGTACTTTCAAGAAATTATAAGTTCTTTAACCATATGAAACAATTACATAATTTGTTAAGTAATTATGTGATTATATTTATATTATATCATATCTAAGCAAAATAATTTTTTTTACATAGTTTGAATTTGTTTAAACATTTAAAAGTATTTTCAGAGAACAGACTAGTTATTTAAACATTCAAATCTGTCGAAATTTTAGTGAGGTAAAGTGTTTCTCTTGCTTCTTTTAGGTAAAAATATACTTTAACAAATACGTATTATGTAAATAATTGTAATGTCATGCAAAAAAATATTAGGTTGTTATGAAACTTGAAAAAATAACTACATTATTCAATTTTGAATATCCCCTATGTTTTCTGGATTTTTTAAGAATTATTTTAAAGTTTCTCTTTCAACAGCTGAGGAAACGGATACTGGATTTTCCATCAACATTACTAGCATCAGCAGGAATTCTTAAAATTATATTACATAAAATTGCTTAGTTGGTTTAGCTGTAAAAGAATTAAATATTCAATATTGAAAAAGAATTAACAATAATGTTAAAAACACAATTATTAGCCATGAAGAGAGTAATTAGCATAGGCCAATAATTGTAGCATTGCCATTTTAAACTTTTCCACTAATAAAAATATGTTGAAAAAAGTTTGTTAAGTCTGAAAAATCATAAATAAAAACAGAAATTCTAAAATTTATTGTATTCAAATTTATAATTTTACAGATCTCACAATTTTCTTGAATTTATTTTTATGAGTAGAAAAGTTTAAATTCCGGATGAAATTCTTTCGCCAATGCTGTAGATTTCAATTTAATTTTTGTTTTAAACAGATCCACTAGACATCGGTTATCGCCTACAACACTTTAATTTAAACGCTGTCAAATTTGTTTATCGTCATCCAGAAAAATATATAAATCATCCAAATATTTTTTTTTTAAGCGAAAACTTTTATAACGCATAGGTTGAAGGCTTTCACCAATCCTTAGTACTTTTGATTTTAATTATTATATTTTTTTTTGAGACAGCCTTTTTTCAGTCCTGCACCTGTCTCAGTGAATTTTCGATCATGTGAGCTGTCTTGTATTTATTCTTTCATGAGATCAAGAGTAAACTATGAAAATAAGATTGTTTAATTTTCCTAGTTTTTACTTTCTTGACAAAAAAAGAGTTACTGGATACAAGAAAATCGTTTCTGATACGCAATACGTTACGAAGTGTCTCGACGTCCCGAAAATTCAGGACGAATAGCTTATACCCCTTTTCAAGCCGAAATTTTTCGGGACGTGTAGACACAGCCTTATTTAACGTGCAAACGCCTAAACATTCATTACCGTACTCTGGGCCAAATTCAATATTTACAAAGATAAAATTATTTTTTCAGTTTTTTAACAATATTTAAAAAAGACTTTTGTGTTATGCTCTGACCCTTAGACGAACAAAAGCATACATTGTGCCTATTTCTTATACAAGTGAATATCCTTGTAAAAGAAAAGAAATTATAGATTCTCTGAAAAAATTCAATAAAATTATATAAGTATAAGTTTCGGTTAAGAAAGCCACTTTTTTAGATTCGTTATTCTTACAGAATCTTTTTGTCTAATTGCACCAAAATTTTGGTGCACCAACTTATAGCCGCGACCTCAAAAGAAACGCGATAAATAATATTTTATGATAATTAATTTATTTGTTTCTATAACACATATAATTTTTTGCTTAAAATGTCGCGTCCATGCTTTTATTCCAAATTATAAATGCTAAGAAAAATTTGAAAAATAATAATAATTTCTAAGAAAAGACATTTAGGAAAAAATTCTTGACACTTGAAAGAGCGAGTTTTTCTAGTGAAAAAAGTGGTAAATTTGATATATTTACGTAATTGAAATAAACTTTTTAGCAGAATCTAATGAATTTACGTCAAAGTGAATAAAAATAAAATAGAATTTTAAAAAAATGTCGTAGGTGAAAAGTTTATTAGTCCGACGGAGTTTAAAACCAGCGCAGTGACACAATCAATAAAAAAATGACAAAACTTTGTGATCAATTCAAGTTAAAGTAGACCTAAGCCTTTTTTCCCTTATTCTAATTTTTTCATTTCTTTATCTTCCCGTTTCGAAAAATATGTATGAAAAAATATTTAAAAAAAATCATTTCGACCTCTATCTTGTATACGACATTTGGACATATGATGTATTTGGTAATATATAAGTGTATATTCTACTCACGAGCAAAATTAAGACATATTACACAAGTAAAGAGCACTGCCATAATAAAAGCCTTCATCTAATAGAAACAGAAAACTGATTTGTATTAAAATTCTCGCGACGTAACTGATAGAATGTTAAATGCTTCACTTGTATATATACTGTAAGAGTATTAGCTACTATCTTATTATTGACAAAAATGACAACCAAGATTTAGCGGCAGGGATGAGGCGAAGACAATGAAGACTTGCGTAAACTATATTTTGTATGATACTAAGTAAGCAACCTTAATTTGATTACTCTGAAAATTTTAAAGTCTGGATTGAACCGAATCTTTATGCGTCGAATGAAGAAGGGCCGACATTGAAAACGAATTGTCACCTTGTACGAAATCACTATCGGGGAAATAAGTTTGTCAACATTTCGAAAGATTTACAACTTTACGCCTTAGAGCGAAAATGAGAAAAATAGATAATATATGTCACAAATATAAAATTCTGATTTATGTGTCAATGACGCAAATAATTCTTGTTTTTCCAATTTAAATCTATTAAAAGCAAAAGCATTACTCCAGTTTAGTCGACGTAGTCTATTTACAAGTTCTAGACATGGCCCCTTCCTATTCCTTTAATACATTTGAAACTTTTATAAATTTGCGTTTTTTTACCAGACTTACCTATATTTCACGTTCCACATTACTGTAACCTTTTTTTTTTTAATATATATGGGCGTCTGCATGAGAAGAGTCCTTATGGCCGGTATGAACTCACGCATATGGTCATATATCCGGATAAATGCCTAGCATTTTAAGCCCAAGAAAAACCCTCCGGGTTGAAAAAAAAAACAAATCTCGGGGCCTTTTTGAAAATCAATTTTCAAAATACTGCTTTCTGAAAAAGCATATGAAGATCGGTAGTATAATATGCGCTTGTTATAATTTTATTTCGAACATTAAATCTACCCACTTCTGGTTGCTTGCCGGACATGACATTTCATTCGGACGTCCACATCTGAAATCCTAAATAAATTTATATTAGTACGCAAAAATATGTCTATATGAATAAACAAAAAAATAAGTGGTAAAATGGAGAGCTACAATCTGTCGGTTGTTTATTAGAATCCATCATTTTTTTGATTCAGACTTTTTTTATCTTTATACCAATTTACTTTTAGGAATATTTTTGTCATGTAAAATCTGATATTTTAATGTGAAACCTTTTTTTCAAATGCTAAAATAATTTTTTATCGGAATCATGCAACCAACAAAAGTTATTAATAAAGGGAACAAGGATATGTATGACAAAAAAATACATTAACGCAGAAATTGTTTTATTCTTAAATCACATCTACATTCCAAGACCATCAATTTTAGCTATCTTCAAACGCAATTAAATTTAAAGACAAGATACGAGCACAGAAGTCTCAAAACATGAAAGTTCTTTAATTTTTAGTCGATAATGACAAAAAAGCATCGCTATAACAGAAATTTTCGTTTTTTATTGCATGTCGATATAGCAAGACCTTTAATTTGAGCCATATTCCAATTATATTTCTACTAAACAGTCAGTGGTTTTCCACTATCGTATTAGCAAATATGTCGACCGAACAGAATCAGTATTTTCAAGGGTGTGACATTTGGTCTCTGATTCGTTCGAAAGTTTAACAACAAATGCAGATCGACTATGCAGTCAAACTTTTAAACAATCAACCGGTGTATTCGCTTAGAGAAACAGCGCATCTCATTATTTGCCATTGTTTATTCTTCTATGTCAATATGTAAAATTCAATAAAATGTAACCAAAATATATACTTTATCAGAATGAAGGCCTAAAATGTTGCGCTTTAAAGTCAAAACTTCTAGTTTAGAGAATTATTCAAATGATTTACTTTATACGTGTAGCAGAAGTTATTGTTAAAAAATACCTTGTACTTTCCGTATATTTGATTATTTAAAAAAAAGTTGTTGTACAGAATTTAAGCTACAATTAAAAAATAATTAATAATAATTTGCAATTCAAAAGATGTTGATACCCTATTTTGATTTTGTTTACAAACGACTAGAATTTTGGGATCGCTAAATACCCTGATGAAGAATGTTGTGCATCTTAGGCGTTACCCTTTTGTTTAAATATAATTTTACGATACTTTCTCATTATGATAAAACAGTAAAATATTTGTTTAAAAAGCCAAGGTCATTCTTGAAGTAACTTTTAACATGGAATCCAGTGGTGACCTTGAGTTTGACCCTGAGCTTGACCTGTAAGCTTGTTTTAAGGTCAACTTTGTTTTCTTGAATAGAAACCCCTATTTCTGACCATAAGAATCGAAGGAGCAGAAAATTTTACGTCCAAACATGTAATTATGTCGTGGGTCAACGATAACCTTGGCTTTTCGAAAAAATATTTTTCATGGAAAATTACTTAGGTGTTTCGTTACTTTTTGGGCACCCTGTATAATTTTATTCTTGAATAAAATCTCTTTGTTGCAAGTACGTATTTTTACATATTATTAATTATTAGTGAAAACGCAAAATCATCTTACACAAAAAACAAAGCATGAATCTAACGCTAATTTCAGGGTACCATTCTCCTGAAACAAAAAGTAAACTTGTTTAAATTGTCCTTCTCATCCAATAATTAAAAATAATGTGGGAATTACTCTAACTTAAAAAAAAAAAAATTCATTGAACTGAAAGATAAAATTAACACTATCAATAGAATAATAAAATTATAAATATATAATATTATAAAATTTATTTTAATGAATGATATTAATGATAAACTTATAATTTAAATAATTAATAAAATTAATAGGAATAAATAATAATCAATAAATAAATAATAATAATTTTTAATAAAGAAGATAAAACATTATCATATAATAAAAATATTAAAAATATGAAAAAAAATTTTTTGATAATATAAAAGTAAGAAATTTTAATAGTGTTATATATGCATGTACGAGTATAATTGGGAACGCGTAACTACGGGTTCGCAACCACGACCCAAAACCCAAAAACTGCCGCAAATGTTCAATGCAACAAATTTTTTAGATTTCAAGTAATTTCCAAAAACTTGTGTGTTTAATTATAGTATTTTATCATACATTATTTTTGTCACTAGTATTAAGTAATAATTATATGTTACTGATAACTAATATTTAAAAACATGCCATTTTATGTTTTTTAATGCTTATTGGACTCCAGCTTTAGATTATCCAGCTCAATATTAACTCTAAGTAAAATATTAACTATTACTCTTTTTTGTAAAGAATCCATCTTTTTTGGTTCAAAATTGAGCTATTTTGTTGAAAATTTAATTATTTTGTTAAGATCAAAGTATTTTCTAAAAAGTTATCTTTCATAGTAGAATAATAATTTTTGACCCAAAATAAAAAAATGAATTTAGAAATTTTTAATTGGTATAATAATTAATAAATTTCAAAGTTATCAATATAAGTATAAATAAATAAATATAAATATATATATACACACAATTAAAGCAATTTAACAAACCGAGAGAAATAAACAAAGATTGTGCAATCAAAGAATGAATATTCGTTAATCACTACGTAATGTTGGAAGAAGTCTATCCGCCTTTGCTTCTAATTTAAAGAGTTAGAATTTTTTTATTTGTTTAAAATTGATTCTGTCGTATATGGTTGGTGCTGGTATAACATATAACTATATTGAACAAGTTCTACTATTTTGCATTTTTTAACACAGAAAATTCGAGATAATTGCAAAAAAATTACAAAAAAAAAGTTACAAAATTTGAATAGTTCAAGAATTTTGATAAATACTTTGTGGAGATTTTAGAGTTTTCTGACCCCAACCTTCCTGCCGAGAAGAGTTTAACAAAATATCTTATAACACTTTCAGATCTACCCTGTAACAAAAAAAATACGATAGTTGAAAAATACCTACAAACTTTCGGAGTGGAAATATTACCGTTTGACAACATTTGCAACAAATTATAAGGAACTTCTCATCACGTTTCGCGGTTGCGATTAGATAGAAATGATAATTTTCAGGGCGGCAATAAAGAAAGTAGTTCAAGTGCATGACATTGAAACGACTAAAAACAGGCGTAACAAAAGACGTATGACACCGTATCTTGCGCATTGCGTAAAACTGAAACACTTGTAAAATTGTTTAAAAAGCATTTATAGCCGTCACAGATTTTTTTTCTGAGAAGGAACTTTGCATTTGATCTTTTACAGAAAATTGAAGCATATTAATTATCTTTCCTGAAGTTGATAACATTAGCACTAAAGAAGAAAAAGTATGGACAACGTACGCTAAAAATGTGCGTTATCTGCTAATTCTCACTCAAAGAAATATTTTTCTCGAATTACAAAAAGGCAAATTTTTTCAACATAGTTTTTTTTATTTTATTAGAAATAACTTCAAAATGACAAGAAATCACTTCAAATAAAAGAAAAATTTGTATTGGAATACAAAAAATAATTTGGAATATAACAATTTTCTTTAAAGAAAAAACATCTCTTTGAATTAGAAGAAATCCAATAGAATTATATACCTTTTTCTGTGAATTTGTATTTTCCTATGATCTAAAGGAATTTTTTTTGCATAACTAATTTTCAGTGATTTACCTTTACTGAAATTAAGGTCGTAAATGTTGACGAGAGATAACTAAAATTTTCCTAGCACAACAGTTTTTCTAATTGTTTTAAAAGCCACAAACAATATGCAACAAAACAAAAGTTAAAAACAATAGCGTCCGTTTTCCTAAAAATAATTTTTTGTCTTTAAATATGCGCTAAATGAAAACAGGCTTTTTTGAGGAAAAGGGTTTTCCAAAAATGTTACAGATCCTTATAGAAAAGGGCTTCCAACTAATTTATCACGAAAGTTTCCTGTAATTATTTGTTCTCAAAAATGCTACTTCAACCCTGCTTTGACTGTAACAAAGACTTTTTATTATATTATATTATATTATGTATATATATATATATATATACATAAGATCATTATATCTTTTAGTTTTTTTGTAGGCTGTGTCTAGTCATCCCGAATTTTTGAGACGACTAGTCAAGCTTATGAAAAATATTGGACTAGTCATCCTGAATTTCGGGATGTCGAGACACTTTGTTTTTTTTTATTTTGTAATATATTTTTTGAGATCCTCAAAAATTATATTTATATTAAACATAGACCTTTAAAATATACTTTTTAAAGGTATGTATACCTTCTAATTATCTTAGAAATCCCTTTAAAATTTATTTAAGCCTTTTAGAGTAATAGGAATCTTTCCGAACATCTTGAAATCATTTAAAGTATTTAAAAATGTTCCAAGATCCTCTAAAATTTAATAAAAACCCTAAGAGTCCCATACATTGTTGTAAAATTCTTTGAAATTACACTTAATCTTTAAAAATCTGTTGAAATTATCAAAAGCTTTCCAAATCTATTAAGATTCGTTAAAATCTCTTAAAATCCTCTAATATCTTTTAAGTCCTTGTAAAATTCCTTCAAATCTTTAAAATTACATTAAATTTTTTTATACCCATGAAAATTCGTAAAAATATTTCGATATCTTTTCAATATAATTTCAGTGACCTCACAGAGAAACGATGGTGTTGAATTTGTTTCAGCTTAAATGCCAAATGGCTAGATGGTGTTCCTGTGAATGGTCACAGAAATAATGTTAGTCAAACCTCCATCCCTACATCTCTCTGATTCGCCAACTAGCAAAATGGCCCACGGAAATCGTGGCTCTATCCTTTAAAATATGCTTTAGGAAAAACTGGTTGAAACAAAATTGACGGTACCGGTAATTTTTTCTACCGGTACCAATAATTTTTGTTTTCTGGTACCGGCTTTGTATATACAACCTAACATTGAGCAAAGTACGCAGTGAGATAAATATTTTCATAATACCGGTTAGCATTGCGACATCACATCTTGTGATAAATTGTAAATTGTGTCTTGAAGGGGTGTGAATACTAATGAAAAATATTTTTTTGTGAGTCCGTGTATAAATAATGGCTTGCCTTACAAGAAAATGTTACGAAAGTAAACATTTTCATTTCGTACCAGAGATTGATAAAGATATTTTAGGAAGTTCTCTTTCCCTAATCAGGCAGTGTTCTGTTTTCCACTCAAAACCCTTTTTTGGTTCTACATTTTTTCTATTTTTCATTAAAAATGCAATTATTCAGCAAGTGAAGTAAAAAATATTTGCCTTGAATGAGCGTCAGCTTGAACACATATGTAAGTGAGTGCTTCAAGAAGGTTCTTTTATTTGTAGAACTTTTTTCCTTATGCAAAAGACACTGTGAGGTCTCTCTAAATTAAAATTTGTAAAATTTAAGTGAATAAAAGTAAAGTCCTGCAGTTCGATAAGTGAGAAGTAAGCAATTAAATATGAACAGAAACTTATTAATTTGATTAGTTGAGATATTTTTCAAATTAACAGTGCAAAGCAACAAATTCCTTCATGAAAATAAATAAATTGCTTTCAGATAGTATATGATAATTTAAAAAAAAAATTTGAAATGGAAAACGTGAAAAATAGAAAATTTCAATAAAACGATACGATAATGTACCATTCTTATCTTTATTGAAACAATAAGTAGGTCATATTCTAAAATTGTGAACGTGACGCAGCCTGCTTTAATTTGAAACATTACCTTCTTTTTATTTAAACAAAGTCTTCATGTGCTAAGTTTTAGCAAAATTCTGTATTTTTGCGCTATTTTTTTATAGAAAATTGCAACTGCTAAGTAAACTAAGTAATAATCATTTTCTTTAAATGAGTTCCAGCTTCACAACATATGCAATAGTTCTGCCGTTCGATGCGTGACTGTCTCGATATCGTAACGAAAAATCTCTGTTCTTTCTCGTATCGGTGTCGGGTTTATTCTCTTCAAATAACATTTGCTTTAAATTATCTTAAAATTTCGAAAAATTTTACACATCTTTAAAATAATTTGAATTTTTCCTGAATTAAAAAAAAATCAGGAAAATTAAAAACGTTACACGCAGAGACTTTTGGTGTTAATATTTCTTTCTTCGCATATCCATAATTGAAATAAAATATAAGAATTTAGGAAAATCGAGGTTCAGTTAGAAAAACTCGAAAGTTGACTATAAAAAAGCAGACCTATATCTTTGATTGGAATAAATCGTATGAATATCAGGATCTTACATACAAAAAATTACAGTATGTCTAAGTAGCTGTATTAAATTTTGTAATGGATTGGCGTAACAAAAATTGGTATAGAGCTTTGGAAGAAGCGAAATAAACGCTTTGCAATCTTTCTAAACCACTATACGAAAAATCACGTGATCTTGTGTTTCTCGCTGACGCATGGCAAAAAGAAAGACGGGTGATGTGTATGAACGCACACTATTTTACGAACTACATATACTTCTTAATATACATATTTGTATATGCTTGGACGGCGCTTCCTGGCTACAGTGGTTTGTTTGCGAATTCTATACTAATACTTATACGCATGCATAAACCTATCTTATATCTATAAATCGCACGCATTACTCTGAGACTTACGATTCTTTCTGCCCTTATATACTAACGAGCGAAACGTATCACTACTTGTGAGAAACTAATAGGGCTGGGTACAAAATTAAAAGAAGAATAATAAGGAAGTAAATTAATGCAAAAACTTATTAGTTTCGCATACCTGTAATTACATTAAGTGCCAGGATTTATTTTTAAAAAATCTATGTTCAATTAAGCGACAGTTTTGGCGTTTCAGTTTTTTACTTTTATTTTGGTAAATGTAACGGTATTCATCAGCTCACTTAACAAAATAGCATGTGTCTTTATACTATTACTACGCATATTGTGTGGATATTTTCTATGTTCAAAGATATCAAACCAAATATTAAAAAATGTTATCTTCAGAACTATTTCAGGGCGTCTACTTAAATTTTGTAGAAAAAATCCCTGACAATTCCAAGTTTTATCCAGGTATCTATAGATTTTTTCAAGGTGTAATTTTTTAAATAAGGAGACACACGAGTATTTAGTATATCATTTTTTAGACAAATTCAAATTCTACTAGGGCGCCCTTGTCTCTTTTCGGTTTTCATACTGCATGCTCGGTTTAGATAGAAAGGAGACATTCACGTGCAACTATTATAAAATTATTCTACATTGAAAAGGAAGTTTATTTACTTAAGGCTCTAACGACCTTAAGGAACACATTCTCATTATAATGACCGCGCTTCGCAGTCAATTTTTCATATGTATTTACACTATTCTGTAACCATTTTTATAATAACAATAATGTTTACATTTTCATTGTAATCAGAAGGTATTGGTTTTATGTGAAATTTGATTTTGCCGGTTTTCATCAAATTTCCACGTTTTGAGACCCCCTGAGTCAGAAAAAAACATTTTTACGAAGGTGTCTGTCTGTCTGTCCGTCTGTCTGTCT
>JAUELO010454972.1:0-12882 GCA_032357855.1 Amphibolips quercusostensackenii | reverse complement strand
TGTTTGTGTAACAATACAGTATTTTTAGCTTTAAGTTAGTATTTTTAGTTATAACTTATTATTTACTATGTGTATAAGCATTACCATCGAGCAATATTCCTGTGAAGCATTGCCTTTTTTTTTAATTTACGTTATGGAATTCTATTGCTTATGTGAAATTCGATGTCAAATTATTGACATTTTGAAGTTAGGAATAAATTTTAGAATGAAAAACGTACAACTCATGAAACTTTGCGATATTTTAACTAAATAAAATGATACTTGAACGAAGCACGGAGTATCAAATTTTTAGTTCAAAAATAATAATTTTCAAACGAAGAAAAGGGAGTTTTCAACAAAATACGTCAATTTTCTGGTAAAAAAAGATACACTTTCAACACAAAATAAATTTGTTATATTTACATTAAAAAATTGAATTTTAAACTAAAAAAAAATATTTTCAAACAAATTACTTATATCTTAAACCAAAGAAATGAATTTTTAAATATAATAATGAATCTTTAATAAATTTAATGAATTTAAAAGCAAAATTAATATTATTCTATGATAAATTACAAAAATTGCCGACTCAAAAAACTTCAAGAAAGTTAACGATTTTTCTTAATGCGAAAATGCATAATGATAAGTTTACTTGTTGACAGATCAGTAGGCGCAACACGAGATTTCGTGCCGAACTTTTTATTTTAGTCACTTATTCCTTTTAAAAGCTGATAAAATCTTATGCCTAAGTGCACAACACTATGTTTATTACGCCCTTCAATAAAACAGTACCTCACCATCTTAATTATTTTAGTTTAAAAACGTCTCCGAAATATGTTATCTCTATACTGGCAATGTATTTTCCATAAATGTTATTCTCCCGTAGCGCGGCCATTTAAAGTTTTATGGCTTAATGAGAATGCTCTATTTTCTTACTCAAAGAGCGCATGCCTAGCGATGTGAATCATTTTTCCTAATCGGAGTACGCATGCTCATCGATAGAATTTCGTTTTTATTTCTTGGAGTGCGCATGCGCGTCGATAGAATTTGTTTTCTTGAAGAAAAGGCTTTTTTTGGACGCAGAATACAAGCATTGAAATACGTACTTTCGAGGCATGCGTTGCAAACAAAATATTAATTATCACGGGAGTTATTGAAAATTTGAAAAAACAGTAAAATATACACTATCTTTTCAAAATCTAATTAAAAAATAGACAAATTGTCTTTATTCTAGGCTCATTTTATCCAGGATTTTGAGAACATTCAACCCTTTAAAGATAAAATGTTTTAACTCTGACATAAATAAAATCATTAGAACTGAATCATTCATCAGAAAAGAGGTGGCCTCAAACTTTTGAAGGGGGGTGTATATAAAAATAGATCATTAATATATTAATTATTATTTAATACTTAGCAATTGTTATTGATTGATATATTTGTTAACATTAAATTATATAAAATAATATATAAAATAATCGCACTTAAAATATCAAAGATATTATAAAGATGTTAGTAAGGATTTTGAAAATAATATACAAATTGTAAAGAGACTGAAAGAGGATCAAAAGAGGTCTTTGAATACTGAAGAGGAAAATAGAGGTTCAAACGAGAACTGAGAAAAGCTTACGAAAATTTTAAAGAGACTAAGAAAAATCAAAAGAGAACCAAACGAGACTTAGGAGCATGAAACGAGGACGTCAAGGACTGAGTAGAACCAAAAGAGGATTGATTTAGCACTATGGAGGATTAACAGAGAGACATTCTTTATCTTCTATAACAGAAAAGCTTGCCCATTTTTGAAACTGAAAATGATTTTTTTTCAAAATTGAGTAGGGCGAAAAAATCAAAACTAATGTCAGAAATCAACATAAAAGTAACTTATTAGTAAAACATAGAAAATTTAATGACATAACAAGCTAATATATGATCCGACTATTCCGTTATTTCATTTTATTCGGCATATATTTTAAGAAATTTATAATACTCGTATGATGGTCACATGGTTGATAAGTAATATAACTTTAGGAAAACAGCAGAAAAATTGAATTCTAGGTTTTTTTCTTAATCCGAAACTAAACCATATAATATAAAATGCAGAAAAAACTACAGAAGTATGTTAAAATTATTTTCAATGCTTCAAGGTGCTAAAAAAATTACAAAAATTCTATGTTTGCAGTTGCAAAAACTAAAATAATGTTCTTTATCTAGTTATGATTCTTTTTTTTTTAACATTTTTTTCGTTGAAAAAAAAAATGGTTCTAATATTGCATGTTAATTGAATAGTAATTATAATCCTTAAAGAATGTATGGAATAAATAAAGTCATTAAATATCAAAATTTTTAGCAGGTACAACTAAAGCATGATAGCCTAGAAAATGTTTTTTTTTTATCTGAAGGTACGATATTGTTTGCCTTTCTTTACGTTTACGAAAAGTATACGAAAATGAACGAAAATTGTGTAATTGCGCAATGAGTATTAAATTATCACTACTTTATGTTTAAAAAAGTCAATCCTCCTTTCCTCAGAAAATTTAAAATAATTGCTCAATTTCTTAATTAAATCTTCCGTATAAGGTGAAGTCTAGTAATGTATCTATTTCAAACAAATTTTTTTATTTTGTATTTTCAAACACAGGAAATTCGAGATTATTGCAAAAAAATGACAAAAAAGTTGAAAATATATGTTTGCCAGGACTTTCATCTAATTATTTCTCATCATAAATAATATTACATACATGATAAGAAAAGCTTTCCTAAAAATAATAAATGAGATGCATATAAAATTGTACTCCAACTTCCTAGGGTTTGTAAATAAATATATTGTCAAAAAAAAAGCTATACAGCATTTTTCAGAAATCTGATTTTTCTTGCATAATTAATTAGTTGAAAAGGAGTTCTTGACTTCTACAAAAAATATTGTTGAAAAAATTGAGAGACATAAGAGTTACAAAATTTAGATGATTTAAAGTTTTGAAAAATAGTTTGTAAAGAGTTTCAGGTGTTCTGATCAGAGCCCCCCCCCCCACCCACAGCCAGGAAGAGTTCTATCAAAAATCTTACAATAACTTTAGATTATGTTAAAAAAAATGTAAGTTATGAGCCAACAATCTAAAAAGTAGCTCAAGTGCATGACATTGGTATCATCAAAAACGGGCGTCAAAAAAAAATGAGGACATCTTATCTCGAGCATTGCGTATCACTATGATTAGAAAAAAATTTTATCTATTTGCCCAATTTTCAATTATTGTAAGGTAATACATAATTAATGTTTAAACATTTTGTAAATTATTTTTAATGAGAATTCTTAATAATATTATTTTGAATAATGCTCAAAATTGGTGTTTATTCTGAAATTTTCAACTTTTTGGCCATTTTTTACTTGAAGTGAGGAAATATTTTATGCGAATTAGCAAAAAAATTATTTAAACAAATTATTATTGTTTATGATTATCTTCTGAATCAATACTAAGCATTTGCAGTTTTTTGTTGTTGAAATTTTTCACTTTTAATCACTTTTTAAACAGAGTGAAGTAATAATTGATTCAAGTTGACAGAAATAATTGTTTGAACAATTTATTGTTGATAATATTATTTTTACTTTATAGTAGAAAGTTGCGTTTTTTCTGAAATTTAAAAATGTTTGTCTATTTTTCACTTTCAATGACTTAATAATTAATAAGGTTTGGGAAAAATAATTGTTAAAACAAATTATTATTACTTATAGTTATCTACATCAATATTGGTGTAAGATGCGAGTTTTTTCTTTGAATTTTTCGAATATTTGTCCACTTTCTACTTAGTCAGATAATAATTGATGCAAGTTCACAAAAACAGTTATTTAAACAATTTATTATTGGTTATAACTATATTCTCTTAGCTAAGTGCTAAAAAGTTGCGGCTCTCTGAAATGTTTAACAAATATTTGCTTTTGCAGTTAATAACAAATAATGAATAAATATTAAAAAGAATCATATTAAAAAAAATTTTTTTTTGTGAATATAATTTTCTGAAATAAGACAGATATTTGGAATATTCTTTAAATTTTCAATATGGATTAAGTTAAATGTAAATTTCTCTTGTAGTAGTTACTGAGAGTACTTTTGTTTAAATCAATATAAATATCAATTATTTGTTCTCAAGTTGCATTAATTATTGACTCACTAAGTAAATAGTTAATAAAAAGTTTAGAAAATCAAAAAAACCGCAAGTTTTTATCAATTATTTAGGAAGAGCTAATTTTAAACAATAACCAATTGTTTAAACCATTTTTTTTAACTTTAATTAATTATTACGTTACTAAGTAATTAAAAAGTTGATAAAACGTAAAAAATTCAAATGAAAGAAACGCAACTATTTAGCACTACTTTAGGAGAAGATAGTTCTTAACAATTATGTTTATCAAATGTCAATAATTATTACCAAACTTTAAGTGCAAAGCAGACAAAAAGTTAAGTAATTCAGATAAAATCGCAATTTTCTAACATTACTCGAAGATAGTGTTATAAAAAATTATTATGAAATATTATTTAGATTCATAAAAAATTCTTAAAACAATAATATTTGTTAACAATAATTGAGTATTGTCTTACATTAATTGAAAATCGGACAGAGTGCAAAATTTTGAAAAAAACTAAGGCTTTGTATCTCTATTCTGAGACAAAATTGCTAAAAACAGTAATAAATTGTTTTAAAAAATTATTTAAACATCTAATTATTAGTATAAAGTATTATTTCACGTATTAAAAACAATCTGCAAAAAAAACCTCAAAAAAATTGTAATTTGCGTCCAAAACTCGCAAAACACATTTTTTTACTTATGGGATTTTTTGGGACTCTATAAAGCAGACAAATGGATTTAAAATACAGAAAGTAATGCTTTATTAGTAATTAATTGCTAATTGTTAAGAGAAGTTTTGAGCTTCAACTCAATTTAATTAATATTGAAGATTTTAAATAAAATTTACAAAAAAGTCTTTTTTATGGGAAATGCGTATGAAACTTCATGGGGCTTGCGCCAACTCGAAATATCATTAAAAAATGGATTTTATTAATTGAAAGTAATTCCAAAAAATTTGATATTTAAAGGCATTTTCATAAATTATAATTAATTTTTATAGGATCTTTAAAGTTCAAAAAAATCTTAAGAGATGTAAAGCGATTTATTATATTGTAAAGTATTTTTGAACATTCCACGGAATTTTCAAGAGAAATAAAGTTTTTTACGAAATTTCAAAATATTTCAAAGGCTTGTAAATGTTTTAGGGCATTTTTAAAACTTGCAAAAAATTTTTTAAATAATTTTAGTGATTTAAAGAAATTATAGAGAATTTAAATAATTTTCAAGATCATTATTTCTTTAGGTTATTAATTTTTTTATTCATTTCCAAATTAAAATACTAAGGAATACAATTTTTCTTCGAATTTTAGTTGGATTGTACTATTTTCAGAAATTTAGATTTGTGATAGAACAATTTTATAAAGTTTTATTTTAGTTTAATCAAATAAATTACGTTTAAGAAACGGTTCGTTAAATTACAAAAAATTATTCATCTTATTATGAAATAGAAGACTCAATGCGTGTAAGGTGCGAGATATTAGAGAAAGAATTATTTGTGACGTCAATAAGGCAAGGTAAAATAGATCAATTCTATTTAAATAATTTTGTGTTTTCTTGCAATATGTAACTTTCCTCTTGTTTTAATAAAGCTGAAAATATTACACATTCATGTTATATTATCAAACTTTTTAATTTGCTACATTTTTTATTTATATAAAATTTTTTATAAATATAATTTTTATAATATATTAATATGGGGATGTGAAATTTGAATTATAAATTTTAAATTTTTATTTCTGGGTATTAGTAATTTTTTCTGTTATATTTTTGTCAAAAAAGTAAAAAATATTTTCAAACATTTTAGATAGTAATAAAGAAAAGCTTTTGAGGGACTTTAAAAGGTTACAAAAGGATAAAATTTTTTTCCTAATATTCCTAGGATTTGCATTAGTTTAAAAAAAATTTATTTGTAAAGATTTAATAAAGTGTTGAGACAAAATGCAGATTTTTAAAAATTAAAAAAAATAAGCTCTTTAGAAATTCAAAAACGTTTCAAGAGAATCAAAAAAAAATTTTAAGACTCCTCGGAAAATTGCAAATTATTTTTTATTTCAAAAAATAAATTCGAGTAGGCAAAAAAATTCTAATTTTTAGAAAAATTCAAGGTATCAAGCTGGCCTTTCTGAGGCATTTATCATGAGACTGTTTCAAGGCAAAAAAATTATCAACTAAATTCGTTAAAATTGACGTCATAATCTATATAATCTCTGAAGTTTTAGGAAACCACAGTTTTACTTAAAACAACTAATGTAAGTTATATAAAATATTTTTAAACAAATTAAAGAGATGGATAGCATTTTTTCCTCTTTTTGATCAAATATTTAAAAAAATGTATTCACAAACTTAATTGTTTAAAGGTACCTTCAAATAAACCTACAATAAACTTTTCGAAATTTAAAATTTTCAAGTTCAAACTTTTTTACATTTTGAAATAAATGAGAAAAAATTGAAATTATAAAAAAAGACTTAAAATATCTTAATTTATCAGCAAAATGAAACTGACTGTATCAGTGAGAAAAGAATTACAGGTACTGGCTATAAGATTTCTTTAAAACTATAAAAATAATTTTATTTTCATTTTTAAAATTTATTTTTAGGTTTTGAAAATTAAAAAATATGTAAACAAAATCAGAAGATTTTAGAGTATTTGTTAATTTTCAAGGTAGTTGAAGGTAGTTGCTAAACAGAAAATTATCGGTAATTATTTTACGATCAAAACATATTAAAAAAAAACTTAAAGTAACTTTTTGCTCTTCTCACAATATTTTTTAAAAATAATAATATGATATGATATATGATATTAAATATTTTGTACGAAATTTGAAGCTTAAGGCGTCACATATCTAATTTTCGTTTTATTGATTCGATTATTCAGTATTTTTCTGTTCGAACTACAATTTTTTTCGCGTGCGTGATATTAATAGTTATTAATAATATATTAATCATCTTTCAAATTGCTCTAATTTAAATTTTTATTGTATTTGATGATGTACAATTTACTCGTTTGATTTGTGTTACTCCTCCATCTGTAAATTCAACGAGACAGCAAATAACCTTTCTTAAGCTAGCGGGCACGTGTTTCCACTGCCTCAAGGAAACTATGAATTCTAAAAAAGTTAAAATTGTTGAAATTGACTAGTTTTAAAATTTTTTTTAAATTCTAGAATATTAAATCAAAAGACTTGACAGTTAAATAATTTTTTGTTTAAAGGATCTGAAATTAAGCAATTTGGAATTTAATACCCCCAGGATAATTTCAAAACCATGAAAAATTAAGTCAATAATTTTTTTAATTCAAGACTTGAATGTGAGAAGATTTTAGAAATAGGCAAAAAAATTTTTATTATTTTTCGATTAAAAAATGTTCCAAAATACTAAAAATTGCAAACTCAATTCAAAAGAAAAAACAGTTTTTAAATGAAAGGCGTACTGTGAAATTTTAAAGATTGAAATTACATATACCGATCTTGTTTTGCATTATTTTTTAAAGTTTTTGATTACATTTTAATATCTTTCAATTGTCCGATTTTTAGTCGAAGATTAAAAAAAATCAATCATTTAGGATTAGAAAATATTATGCTTGAAAATTTCGTAAATAAATAATAATTATAAATAAGGTATTGAAAATTAAACGATTTGAAATTAAAAAGTTAAAAATTGTGTAATTTCTTTAATTTTCAATGTTTCATAGTAAAAAGTTTCTATTTCTAATATTTTCTATTTAAAATTAATTTTTGATTCGAACGGTTTTTAGAATAATACAATTTTAAAGGTCCATAATTAAAAACTTTTTTTCAAGCATTTTTTAACCTTAAAATTTAAAAATTGTTTAAATTAATAACTGCCAATTTATTTATATTTCCAGAACAGTTATTTTTTTTATATATATGAACAAGAAGGGAAATTTTTTTTTGGTAGAGTACCGTTTTTCAAAAAATAGTGGGATTTAATTAAAAATATCTAAAGCCAATAAAGCAACTTTTCAAAAAAGTTGTCTGATAGCTTAGAAAATGTTTAAAAATGTCTTGAATTTTGTTATGAATAAATAAGTGAGTAAAAACGCATTCTTGAGGATTAGCAGTGATTCGTGAATTGATTTGCACTAAATTTTAACAACATATAGACAAAAAAAGTTTTAAAATTGAATCCATGAAATATAATAAATACATTGTTATTTTATAAACAAAATTTATAAGCGATTATCCATAGCAGGTAGTTACGTTAAAATGAATCAATTTTTTGCAATTAATTGTATAAAATATAACTAAAATATCACAAAATGATTACATTAACTCATCCAATAACAATTATTGATTGTTGAAGAAATTTAAATAACAAATGCACCTTGTGGCTATTTTTAGGGGTGAAAACTTTTTTTTTGGCACGAAATTCCGTGTAAATAAATAATTATCAAACTTTTAGGAGCTAACATTACAGGGCAGAATCTGGCCCTGATCGGGCATCCAAGTCAGGGCCAGACTTGAAATAAAACGCCTATTCCGATCAGAGCTAGACTGGGGTATCCACAAGGAAGGACCGACCTGGCCCTATCTAGACCCCTTCTAATTTTTATTTATAAAAATATGACTAAAATATCATTTATTTGATAAAAAGCTAACAATTAATTAATAATATTAAACTTTATTATTTAAATATTTAAATACAATTATTATTTTTATAGTGCATTTAAAAGTTTTTGTCATATTTGGCATCAACTATCCTTGGGACGTATTAAACAATGAACTTCATATGAATATTTCGAAAAAAAGTGAAATGTGTCAGTGGTTTGTCCCAAACTTTCTGTTTCCATCCCAACCTTTTGCGTTGCTGAAAACTGAACCGATGTGCATCAGTGTATCGTACTCAGATATTTTCTATCGTTCAGAAATCAAACCTGCGAAGAATTTTCATGAATAAATTGTAATGAAAAAATATTATTATTGGTGTAATTAAATTAAATGCGTATTCTAAATTTCCTTACCCGTTATACATGACCACGTGTGGTACTCTTAAAAAAATTCATTGAATTAAATTGAATTAAGTGAATTTAGAAAAATTCAAGTAAATTAAAAACATTCAAGAAAATTTCAAAGAGTTAAAAAAAATTTCGGCTAAAGTAAAAAAAAAATTGTAATCTCTTTAAATCTTGGAAATTCCTACTAATTTCTAACCAAAGAAGTGACTAATGGCTACAAAACAATTGAAGTTAAATTCAAAAGAATTCAAATGATTTGAAAACAATTTTTTAAGCCAAAAAATTTCATTGATTGCAATAAAATTTAGGTGAATTTAGAGAAAGTTGAGGGAAATAAGAAAAATTTGATGAAATTCATAAAAAATTAATTTGAATTTAAAAAAATCAAGTGAATTGAAAACAATTCAAAAATATGGAAAAATTTATTAAATTGAGTAAAATAAAAATGAGTTTCGGAAAATAAAAGTAAATCTAAAAGGATTTGATGATATGCGTTAGAATTTAAGGTGAGTTTAAAAGACTGAGATGAGTGAAACAAAAAGTTTTTATGAATCTACTGAATTGAGCCAAATCAATCAAATTTAGAAAAATTCAAAAGGATTTAAAGAAATTAAGGTTATATTAATAAGAATTCAAGACAAATTCCAAATGAATTGCAAAAAAGATTTGAAAATCTCTTGAAATTTTCAAAACCCTAGAAAATTCTTTGAAATCCATTAAAATAGTATAAAATCCCGTGAAATTAAATGAAATCTGATAATATTTCCCGAAATCCTGGACAATTTATTAGAATCACTTGAGAGCTCTATAACTCTATAAAATCATTGAAATCCTAAGAAATCTAATAAAATCCCTTAAAATCTTTTTAAAATATCCCATAACCTTACAGGTCCTGTAAAATCCTTTCATATCTTACCTAATTTTAGGAAATTCTTTAAAGCGACATCAAACATTTTTTTAATTTCTTAAAATTATTAAAACCCTCATGAATCCCTTAAAATTATTTCAATCTCTTTAAAATACCTTGAAACCTTTTAAAATACCCTAAAATATTTTAAAGTCCTTGAAATCCTTTCAAACTATTGAAATAAGTAGAAAAAGCTCTGAAAATCCTTTAAAATTTCGTAAAATATATTTTAAATTGAAACCTCTTTAAATGCCTTACAAGTTTTAAAAATACCCTAAAATTTCAAAGATTCGTTTAAATTATTAAAATCTGTTGAAAATTTCTCTAAATCTTTAAAAATACCCAGAAAGAATGCATTATGGGATGCACATAGGGTACCATAGGGCCCAAGACTAGAAAATAGCGTACTTTAGAAACCTTAAACTGAATATAGGGTGCAATAGGGGATATAGAGACCGGTCTGTGAGGCCTGATGTTAAGATCGTATTGATAGTATAAATACAAGAGCGAAATTTTTGTTCAATTCCATTTGTATCCTATCTTTTAGAGTTACATATTTCTTAATCTTTAAACTGTACATTTGAAATGATTCACTAATCTTGGAAACATGTTATTTCATTTTCTTCTACGTAACATTAAAAAAGAAAAGCTACGGGGCAAACCAATAATATTTTATCTTTATATAATGCACTTGGAACAATGAATAAAAAAGTGAGGTTATAATACAAAAAAGTTACAGAATTAGGCCTATACGTACCTTTATAGCATACTAAAATAAAGAATGGGATTTTTTTGTAAAATTGGTCCCGATTTTCAATCTATTTAACACTTACATGTAAAGACGAGCAATAAATGATATTCAAAATGTTGACGCTTTCTCGATTTTACTGTCGGAGATCTTGGAGAGCTAACGTGGAGAATTCTAGTTCTATAAGAACACCTCACCCCGGTCTAAAAACATTCTTTGACTTGCAGGCTTCTTACAAACATGTGAGTGCTTCTCGTAATTCTGCAAAAATGAATCACGATGTGAATTGAGATTAACTTAAAGCGTTTTATATATATGACTCTACTGCTTTATCTGTTTGATGTTTGTCAAATTTATGAAGTTGACTTCCAGGTCAATACGACTCTGTGTAATAGTAATGGCCGAAGAGTGGACTCAGGCGGAACTCAGAGGGGACATATTAGTTCAAAAGTGGTTGTAGATGGCGCAAATTGTTTAATGATGAGTGACGTAGAGAGGCAAGAGGCACTGTCATAAAAGTGGGGTTATGTGTTGTTATGACTTGCGTGTTAGTCGTGTTATTTGTGACTAATTATTATGCATTATTATAATTGCATTATTATAACTGCAAAAAGTAATTAATTGAAATTTGCAAAATATGCGTAAGGTGTCTTTTGCAAGAATTGCTTTTTGAATGTGTAAATAAAATTTCTAATCGACAATAAATGAAAGAACTAATGAGAGATTCAGGCAATAATACACAGAAAGCAAAATATCTTTGCAGAAAGTACGAAAAAATATTTGTTATCATTTTTACATATTTTCTTTTCAGTATATGCTGAATTTTGCATTAATTATTCAATTCATCTTAAATTAAAAATTTTATTCAACACATTCAAACCATCAGTGTATGTATACATGCGCACTAATAATTGCTCACAAGGTTTTAGTTACAAAAATAATGGTAGGTGGCGCTGAATTTCGCCATTCTTTTACACTGATTGCACGGCTCTAGCGCAAGCGCAGTAGCAAAAGTCGATGAAAGACTATCGAATTAAAGTAAAGTGCAAAATTATAAACTATTCGTATGTTTCAATATATACTATTTTCTTATATAAAATATTATGCAATTTGCTATGTATAATATAATTTTTAATCCCTAAAGTTAAAAAAAATTCCCCGGCCGCAGTGCCACCCCCAAAAAGTGCCGCCCTAGGCTATAGCCTTTTCAGCCTTTATATCAAATACGGCGCTGTACATAACCCTAATGCAAATAAACAATTCATGTTACTTAACAAAAAAAGTAAAACTCAATCCTTATGTATTTTATAATTGCAAAAAAAAAATAAATCAGTTATTACTTAATCAGTTTACGACATAAAAATCATTAATCAATTATATTGATTGAAATATTTAGATTATTTTTGCCTTATATTCAAACAAAAATTTAGATTTTGAAATCTAAATTCAGATACTTATTTCACAACATCATAAAGATTGACAAAAATCACACTATTTTAATCGAAGTATTTTTAATTGGAATCGAGGTATTATTTTATTTAATTACCTAATTGGAATCGAGGTTACTTTTAAACTAACTCCAGAAAATGTAATTTTAAACAGGTGCAGGTTATAATTAATTAACCATTTTACAATATAAAAAACGTTAAACGATTATTTTCATTAAAACATTAAAATCATGTTTACTTTATATACATATTTGTTTCAACTTCAATTTCTGAAAATTTGGTTTATTAATATTAGGTCCAGTACACTTCAGTATTATCAGAATCTTTAAGTGGTCGTTTAATTTTGATAAAACTTGATGAATTTACAGTGCTATAAAGGTAATATTTTATTATTTTAAATTTAATTGATTTTTCAATTTTTTTAAATTTTGGGTTGGATTTTTTTAAATTATCAAAATTCCGAAAACCGATGATTTGATTTTGTTAAAATTTGAAGATGTTTGAGATAAATTATACATTTTCAAAATATTATATTAGCCAATAATTGATTAATCGGTTCAAACATTTTCGAATATTTAACATTGAACAATTATTTTCACTGAAACATTCAAATAATTTTTGCATTATATACATTTTTTCAAATTGAAATTGTATTTCTATACATTTACATAATTTTCTTATTATGTGTCACTCATTCGAAGAATATTA
>JAUELO010454931.1:0-12886 GCA_032357855.1 Amphibolips quercusostensackenii | reverse complement strand
ATCCTGTTAAAATTCCCTTTAATAAATATAATAATTTCTATTTGCAATAATTCAAGCGGCAAAATTCATAAAATCCGAAAAATTTCGGGCTTTCTCAGATCAATTGTTTCTACTATTTAAAAACATCAAGCAAAAATTTTCTATGTAGATATGTATGTATGTGTGTATATGTGTATATGTATATATGAATATATATATATCTATATATATATATGTAAGTTTTTGGTCTCGTACTCAGAGGACGACCACTAACCTGCTGAAGACTGGTGCCATTCACAATATACTCCAACCAAATACGACTCTTTCGGTTTTACCGAGTGAGTCTCGTCTATTCCGAAAGGGAAATGACTTAATGGTATAGTAAGTGCTTTATTTAAGATCATTTGTATACTTGAATTTAGTTGCTTTCTTAATTCAAGTTAAATCTTAAATCAAGTCGAACATAACTTTAAGTATTTGTTTTCACTGCGAAAGAAAGCCAGGCAAGATAACTCGAGGCCTCGCCTTTCGACACAAATCAAGGCCTTGTTTTGGAGGCTTGAGTTTTCTCCAGCAGATATGCATCTTCCCTTCGCTGAAAGGACCGTCTGGAAAGGGCTACTGTTTCTAAAATTAGGCATATTCGATTTTTAAACTTTTCTGGACAAATTATATATTCCGGAAATCGTAAAAACTTGTAGATTCCTGATATTAAATTTAAAAATTAAAAAAAATTTCACGCGTACTTTCTTCCAACTTACAGACAAAAGACCCCTGCTTAGAAGATTCATGGAGGCTGCAGCCTCAGAGTACGGAATTTTCATCTAATGCGGGAGTTTCCACATCTTTTAGTGAAAACTCAAGCCACCAAGCCAAGCCGAAGGCAAGGCCTTGCATTTCGATGCCTTGAAAACGTGAAGGCCTCGCTCGACGGCAATACTAGTCTACTCCCAACTCTTGTCGACAAAACAGCGTTTAGTAGATATTGTTATAATCTTGCAATTCATTTGAAAGATGAATTAGCCATTTGAAATGTAGAGATCAGTGTAGCAAAGTTTTCCCTTCTGTCTCGATCTCGCTTAGCACTGCGGTCTGCTCAATTGAATTCAGGGTGTGAGAAATATTGCGTCAATAATAATTGCGTTAAATCCTCGCGAGAATTTGTGCAAATAATAATTTCTAAATTCACATTCTGTTGAGTGCGTGTTCAATTGAAAACTTTATTTGAAATTATGTCAAGCAGAACAGAATCTGCTCCTCACTCAGGTCCACGTAGTGATTTCAATATGTCTGACTGAAAAACATCACTTTTCCAACATTAAATTGTTATTTTTACGATGGTCTTAGTTTTATTGAAAAATTTACGATACTTTGATTCACTTGTAATTGTTAGAACGATATTTGCATTGACGTCCACTATTCATTATAAAGAAAATAATTTTATTTTGAATCACAAGAACCTTATTTTCGACAGCGAATGTAGATGGAGTTCGAAATGAACTTAAAAAAAACTAAACTCCTATTTTTTCTGTGCAGTCTAAAGAAAATATTTCAAAAAAGACTTATGCTTATAAAATATTTTTGGTCTGTACAATTTTCGAAACGCTATCTTCGAAATTCTAATTGACGAAAAACAACATTACGAAACTTATCTACACATCTGAAGTTTCTTTAGAAAATTGTATGCAGATGAATTTAAAAATTCAGGTTTTTTTCAGTGTCTTATTCTTGTTATCGCTGTCCTTTGAGGGTTCAATTTTTTTTTCGCTTGGATTTCTTATAAAAATTTGGATGAAAATTAAGTTTGGTAAATGAAAGATACATTAATATTTTAGTCATTTTAAGAAGCAAGTTTCACAAAATTTTTACAAAAATTAGAAGGCATATGTTGGACACCCTATATACATATATATATATATATATATATATATATATATTGATTGTAGACCACGAGCACGAATCGGGTAAGGAAGTGAGCCTAACAGCAGCTTGCGAACGTCCGTTGGTAATTGGTCTTAAGCCAATTTGCACGAAGTCTTAGAAGAGAAGCTAAGATTATAATAGCTTTTAAAATTGAACCAGGCGGAACGTATTTTCAAACAAGTTGTTGCAGTAGACTTGGACACCTCGAGCCTAAATTTCGTCAGTTTAGGCATTGAAAACTTTATCCATTGACATTTAAAAAAAATTTAAACATGACTTTTTCTGAATTCCATTACGATTTGTTGAAACCTACTTCTGAAACCCTACTTTTAAAAGTAGGTCATTTGATTTTCACCATCATAACCCAAATGTTTAAAAAACTGTTAACAAATTTTAAACAACACCAAAATTCGTTTTTAACCAAAAAGTTGAATTTCCAACCAAACAGTTGTAACCAAAGATAAACTAAACGAATATCTAACAGAATAGTTCAAATATAGACGAATTTTCAACTAGAAAGGTTACTTTTGAACCAGCAATAGAAAACTTAAATTTCTAGTAAAGAAAATTAGTTAAAAAAGAAATGCACAATAAAATAGTCCAATTTTCAACTGAAGAGATGAATTGCCTAATCGGAAGGACGAATTTTAAACAAATAAAGATTTATTAGCCAAGCAGGAAAAATAGGTTAACCCAAATTTTTGGACTTTCAAACCAACATACAAATTTGTCAAACAGTTGCATTTTTAACACAAGCAGAGAAAATGTCAAACCAAGCAGATTAGTTTTCTCCCAAAAGAGACCAGTTTTTAACTAAAAAATACCAATTGTCAACCAATAATGGAAAAGTATCATTTTCAGTTTAAAAATTAGTTTTAAACAAAAAAGAAGAATCAACAGAATAGTTAAATTGCCAATCAAGGAGCTGGAACTTCACAAAAAATGATTTTTCATCAGTCTTTCCGCATTCAACAAAGCAGTTCAATTTCCAACCAAAAAGGTGAATTTTCAGCAAATTATGTAGATGTTTCAACTAAAAAATAACTTTATTATAAATCAAGTATACTAGAATTCATAAAAGAAAAACAAATTTACAACAAAAAAAATATGAATGTTCTGTCTAAATGGACGAATGTTCAACAAAACAGTTGAATTTTCAAACAAACTCTAATTTTTTTCGTACAAAGATAAATTTTCAACCAAATTAGCATATTTGTTGAAAAATTAATAAATTGAGACCCAGAACAGTTAAATTGTAAACCAGATAGTTGAATTTGCAAGCTAAATAGTCGAATGTTTTACACTATTTGAATTTTTCGGAAAATTCCCGCACATTCAGATACTAAAGTAACTGAAATTTACGAAATTAAGTTCCTAAAAACGAAATCCAGTAACTTTTATAGTAAATTTACAAAATTTTTATCAAAATTCAGGAACTGTATTTCAAAAATCGTTCTCTCTCTCGTTTAATGATTTATGATTATTAATTAAGCATGTATTTACATTATTTTTTGCGTGCTTGATTTAAAAATAGGTTATATTGGGTCTTTTGGTATTAGTTACGCTATCTTGAATACCTGTTCTTCTAATCTATTAAATATAACTTTTTTGTTCAAGAACAATGCTCACTGAAAGTTTCTGTTTTTAAATTAAAAACTTGATTGCCATAGTCGTTTATTAAATATTAACGTAATTTTTATAAGTTAAATACTTGTTTAGATTGAATTTATATGGTGCTAAATTCAATATTCCTGTTTTTGATTTTAGTCAAATCGACACTCATTTCTTTTTATGCATAAAGATGTCCCCGTGGTACCTTTTGTTTTAAAGGTAGAAAAAACTAGGTTTTCCATTTGTTGATCAGAAATCATCTAGATCAGCTGCTGTCATAATTTTCTTGAATGTCCTGCAAATCCTATATCTATATTGTTTTGAAATTTTTTCATTATCCTCTGACACAACTGTACATAAACTTTAAAATTAAAAACAGAATTATGTTAAAAAGTAGCGCGTGACGACCCTGATTATGCATAATCACTGTCCTACATGGATTTCAGTTTCCGGAGACGGAAGTAGAGAATTAGCTCTTGTTTTCGAGAAAAACGGAGTCAAAATTACCAAAAAACGTGTTTTTTGAAATTTTTAAGGACGTGTAAGAATGTAACGCGAGCAAATGGAACCTTCTAAGATAGATAAAATAAAAGCTTTGTTCTTTCCATTTTCAAGTAAAAAACAAAAAACCAGGTGCCATGACCTTGAAATGGTCGGGAACAGACTTTGTACATGTGTGGGCACTAATTCCACCACACGCTTCCACCTTGGCGCTCGCTGTGATTTCACAGAAAAAAACAAAGTGTGAATTTAACGCTAATTCCAGTGTACCATTTACCTGCAACAAAAATTAGTCTCGATAGTGTGAATAAAACCACTGCACAAGGTATCGCTTCCCTTAAACTTGGGGTACGAAACGTCACCTGCTGTGTAAACTTGAACTGAAAGGAATATTAACTATTCCGAGTGCACCACTCTCTATAGGAGTCGGAATGCGTTCAAGTTTACATGCAACAAAAATGAACTCACGTTTTTTCTCTTCTGCTCTCCGCTCCTCCACATGCCTCCTATTTTGCAAGTATCCGTCTTTTCCACAAATTGTTTTGTCTTTTAGCTACTTTGCATGAACATTCCTGAACAATGATTCTGGTCTTGTTTTATTCACTCTCTCGAACATTTGCAACCAATTTTAATTTTTTTTTAACTTCAGTAGCTTCATGCGTTGGCAAATTCCTGATCCACATACATGTATATTAGCACCATTATATTTTCTATGTGGATTGTAGTTACTAATGCTTACTTGCTCTGAGAAAGCGTTTACATATTCTGGGCTTGCTAATTCTCATACTGCTTGACTTCTTCGCTCAAGTTCTATTACCTGATATTCATTTTGTTCTCACTTTTAATGATTCTGACGTTCAGTTTTTTTCAGATTTATTTGTTTTATGGAAGCGTTTGCGCAATTATTATTATCACGTTGTTTGATTCATTCTGTCGAGTTATAATGTGATAAATTTACTAAACAAAGTTGTCAAGAACATCCATTCATTCATTTTAAATTCTATTCATTTTACTTTTAGTTTTTATGTGATCACAATGCCCCGGAAATGCGTGAATCATCCAAACTCATTCTGCTATGCATGCGGTTCATTTTCGCTGAAGAGACCAGAAAAAATCATGACATCTGCGATAAAAAAAGCATACGGATTATACTTTAATTGTGAAGTTGCTAATTTGGATAAGAATTACGTACCAGACTTCTGTTGCTCATATTGTATGCCAAATCTGTTAGGCTGGTTGATAGGTGATCCGATGTCAATGAAATTTACATTTCCCATGATTGGGAAGGAACAAGAAAATCATGTAGATGATTGCTATTTCTGTTTGACTCATGAGTCTTCAGGCATTGATACGAAAAAGAAAAGTTAAATATCCTGATCTGAACTCAGCACAACGTTTATCGCCTTATAGCGATATTTTTCCTATATCGATTTCACCGAAAGAAGAGAAAAAGTCTGCATACGAAGAATCTAAAATGATTGTAGAAGATCAATGTGGACAAATGTCAAATGAAGAAGATGATGAAATCTAAACTAAGTTGAAGTATCTGCACCTTCAGATGCAGTGAAGCCAAAGTTAATAGGTTAAAAAGATTTGAATGATCTTAGCAGGGACTTAGAATTAACTAGACAAATCTCAAATTCTAGGCACTCTATTGAAATAGTGGAACTTACTGCAAGCAGATACAAAAACGTCTCTCCTTAAATATCGCAAAAAGCATTTTCTGAGTTATTTAGTAAAGATTATGACTTTTTCTTTTGTAACGACATTTCGGTTTCGATGAAAGCTATGCGAATAGAATACAAGATAGAGAATTCGAGGCTATTCATAGATTCTTCCAAATCTGGATTAAAAGCTGTACTCCTGCATAATGGTAACGAATATCCTTTAGTTCCAGTGTCATATTCGCGAGTCATGAAAGAAACCTATGAGAATATGAAAATTGTTTTGCAAAAAATAATGTATTTGGAACACAATTGATACGTATGTCCAGACTTCTAAGTTTTTGCTCTTCTTATTGGGCTACAACTTGGTTTTACGAAACATAATTGTTTCTTATGCGAATGGGACAGCCGTACTAGAAATCTACATTATGTGAAGAAAGACTGGCCTGTCCGCAATGCTTATTCTATAGGACAGGAGAATATTATTTAAAAAACTATTGTATATACTGAAAAAATCATTTTACCGACGCTCTACAACAATTTAGGCTTAGAAAAAGACTTAATAAAAACCATGAAGAAAGACAAGCCCGGATTTTTTTATCTAAGGAAGATACTTCCAGGGCTCAGTGAAGCGAAGCTGAACGAAGGTGTACTCAATGGACCACAAATAAGTGCTATTTTTAAATATTTCAACTTCAAAAGTACATTGAATCAAAAGGAAAAGAAAGCTTGGAATGGTTACGAAGCAGTTTCTAAGGTTTTTTAGGTAATGCAAGGGATCCTGAGTATAAAAAGATTATCAAGCAATTGTTGATTGCTTATAAAGCACTGGGATGTAATACGTCTCTGCAAATTTATTTTTTAAACATTGCTAGTCTAGAGAAAAGATATCAAGAAAAATTTATGGTGAATACACATATGCTGGCAGATTATTGCTGGATGATCATTCGCGATTCTCCTTGTACTACCTACAAGAGGAAAGCATCACGATCCGTGAAAGGACAGGGAATTTGCGTTTTAAACAGCATCTGAAGTCGTGAGATGCTAAGGGACTCACAAAGAAAGCACCCCGAATTTTGAGAGGCTACAGAATTAAATAGAGGAAAGTTGAAGGACGGAGAGAGCAGCGAGCGCCAAGGTGGAAGCGTGTGGTGGAATTGGTGCACACACACACGTACAAAGTCTGTTCCCGACTATTCCAAGGTCATGACTCCTAGTTTTTTGCTTTTCACTTTGAAAGAGCAAGAACCAAGCTCCCATTTAATTCATCTAAGAAGGTTCTATTTACTCGCGTTACATTCTTACGCGTCCTCAAAAATGGACAAAAACACGTTTTTTTGGACATTTGTGTCCCTTTTTCCTCGAAAACTAGAGCCAATTCTCTACTTCCGTCTGCGGATTCAGATACTACAAGAAAAAACCTATCAAAGTTAGTTATCCTTGGTCAAGGCCAAACAAAAAGTTCAAAATGTTGGACATAAAGCAATTATAATTAATGTTTAACCCATTTACCATGATAATTTAAAAAATTCCAATTTTTTAAAATGTTTTTCAAACAATCAGAAGGCAATGTTTTTAGATTTAAGAAACGCTACTTCACATTCACAATTTTACAATATGACTTTATTATTTCAATAGAGTTCGGAATTCCAGACCATCACGTTATTTAGTAAGCAGTTTAATTTCTAACGTTTCACATTTTTATTATCATTTTCAATAAATATCTTGACTAATCGAATTAGTAATTTTCTACTAAGTTTTAAGAGCTCACTTTTGGCTAACTGAATCTGTAAAATTTCACTTGTAATTACTTAAATTTTACAAGTTTTGATTTCGAGAGACCTTGAAATATCTTTTGCATAAGAAAAATCGGAAATTTTTTGTTTTTTGTATTTTTGTGCATATCGCCCGGAAATGTGTTTGAATCCATACAAAAACAAATCCGCTTTTTTGAAAATAATACTCAGAGGTGGTGCAATACCATAAAGTGTTACACATATTTCCTTTAAGAAAAAGGCGTTTTTGTAAATTTTACTCAGAATCATCAATAAAGCTGAATGGAGTTAAAACTCAAAATTTCTCTTCACGATTAGCTACAGAATAAGAATAAAATATTTATTTATGAATATCTTCCTAATAAGTCTGTGTTATAGGTGTCTAAAAAAGCCCTATAAGTGAAAAAATATGTTTTGCGAGTTTTTGGTGCTAATTATGTTTTTCTCGAGTTTTTTTTTTATGAAAATGATTTTTTGTGCATAAAATGCTGCTGATAATGTTGATAATTAGATGTCTGAATAATTTTTTAAAACAATTTTTTGTGCAAAAATTTTCATTACCCGTCTAATTTTTAATCAGAGTAGATTGATAGTTGACTAATTTTCATAAAAATAATTGTTTAAACAATTTGTTATTATTGTTAATAATATGCTCTTCGAATAATGCTAGAATTGCGTTTTTTTCTGAAATTTTTGACTTTTTAGACACTTTTCACTTGCAGGAAGTTAATATTTAATTCCATCTTGCAAATTAATTGTTTAAACAAATAATTATTGTTTATAGCTATCTTCTTTTATATTAATACTAGATAGTTGCGGTTTCTTGTAAAATTTTCAACTTTTTGTCCAGTTTTCAAGCAGGGTGAAGTAATAAATTATTTGAGTTAACAAAAATAATAATTCAAACATTTTGGTATTATTGTTGATAATATTCTCTTTGCTTAATAGTATAAAGTCAAATTTTTTTTAATTTTTTACTTTTTTGTCTACTTTTCACTTAGTGAGGTAATAATTAATGCAAGTTAACAAAAATAATTGTGTCACCAATTAATAATTGTTTATAACTCTCTTCTTTTAGATGAGTTCTAGAAACTTGCGGTTTTTTCTCAAATATTTAGCTTTGCTTTGCCTTTTTAGTTATAAGCAAACAATAAATAAACATAGGGGGACTCATATTAAAGTATATGCCATTCCAAATTTTTCTTTTATGATTTACATAAAACTTCTTGCTGTTATTAAAAACAAAACGTTTACAAGTAATTTGCAGACTTAATCCTTCCACTCACCTTTAATTATTCCATTTTTTGTTTTTTGTTATTTTGTGCTAAATAACTTTTTTGTTTAGAATGCTTTTTTTTTATTGTGTAAAGTGGAAAAAATCCAATTAAAAAATACAATACCATTTGAAAAATTATTCTTGATGAGGTTGTAAGGTACGCGTGTGTCGCGCTTTACGATATGCAGCTGCCTATACTTCGCCGTAACGGTGACTCAGGCACAGGCGCCAGCCAAGGGTATATATGGCGGAGGTTAAAAAGGGTGACTGAGGCCCAAATCGGCACTGAGGGGCTCTCTGGCGAAGCGAGAGTAGTCCGGAGTCATCCCGGACGTGGCTATAGGAGTCTTACCCTAAAGTTTGACGTCGTTTGACTCTTCTTCCCAGGCGACGACGTAGCCTAGCAAGATAGCAAAAGGCACTCTTCTTCGGAACACGAGGTTCAGAGCGCGGCCAACCCTATACCTTCATCGGTATTTTTCCGAGCCCTAGAGAGCTGTAAGTTCCTTACAATTTCTCGAAGTCACACGCAGCAGAGGCGAACAGGGTAGATAGTTGAACTTTCTATACCGGGTACGTAAACTGTGTTGGGCAGAGCAAGTGTAATCCCTCGAGGGTTATAAGGCTTTTCGAGATAGCGAGTTTTTATAAAAGCAAGCCAGAAGGCTCAAGAATTCAGAGAGTAAAAGAAATACATGCAAGCGACCTTATTGACTGCAAAACGATAGATCACACGACCGTAGCTCGGTGAATTCTATGCGTAGGATCACCCTGTTTAAAATAGGGCCCCATCGATATACTGCGATCTATGTATATGCGTTAGATATATATGTGACATAGAAATCACTTATAGAATAGCCGCGATGGTAGCGATTCATAGGCCTAAGGTTCACATAAAATATATAATTACTTTGAATTTGATTACGAATATTACGATTTTGTACGATTTCTGGATAAATAAATCCAAAATTTAATATGTGTGAAATATTAAAGGAGCTTTAAAAAGCTTTTATTGGCACCTGAACGTGGGACTCGAAAGTCTAAAGAAAAATAAAGATTCTAAAATGAAAGAAAAGTATAAGTGCCAAAGAAGCACTGGACCGATTTCTCCGTAAGAAGGAATTTAAAAGAATAAACTTACAAGTATCGAAAAGTAGGAAAAATATTCCGGAATTTATGCTATCACTAGATAAATTTCTGCTAGAACAAAGTAAAAGGAACTTTCGAAAAGATTACGAACAAAAAGTGAATTGAAAACGCGAAAAAGTGAAAGACATAAAGTGCGAGAATGACACTAAAATATCAAAGTGTAAAATATAGATTGAAAAAAGTGTGAGAAATAGTGAAGTGCTAAAAGACTAGAAAAGAAAAAAATGGAGAGACCACGCCTACAGAATTCCGTGAACGAAAATACAGAAGAGGACTGTGAGGAAATCCTAGGAGCCTCAAGTAATATTTAATAAAACAACTCCGAAGTGACACTACAGGCAATAGCCGAACTCCACAATAAATTAGAGGACAAATTTAATCGAAAAATACAAACCGTGATCGGTTACATAGATCAAAAAGAGGCCGAGAGAGAAGCCTCACTATAAGAGAGATTCGACCAAACAGAAATAGAGGTGGTCAAAATATCGCAGAGGGCAGTAATGAGAAGAGCAGACCATGCAGTGGCGGCCAACCTACTCAGAGAGCGTACCAATAGCAGTCCCAGAAGCTCTGAACGGGATGAGAACTTCAGGCGAAACCAAATCTAGTACATAATGCCGAATTTTATGAAAGGAAAAAGACCCATCTCTTACATTAAACAGGAGATGCAATACTGGAACGCGGCACAACCAGCTGAAAAGGAGTTTCACTACCTAATTAAACGCTTGCTAAGCAGGGCTGCCTTGAATTGGTGGCAAATTGTAAAAAATGACGTTATATGTTTTTCAGATTTTAAAAGAAAATGCTTAAAATGTTACTGGGGAGAAACTACCCAGTATAAAATAAAAAAAAATTAGAGTTTGGTTACTATATACTAACAAAAGAAAATAGAAGAGCGAAATACGCCATTAATTTATATGTGGAGGCTAGAGAACTAGATACTCCTATATCTGAACGGGAAATCATACAAAAATTATCGAGACATTTTAATGAAAATATTAAATATGCCATCATAGGCAGAAATATACAAGATATGGAAGATCTAATCGAGCTTTTGAAAACCTTCGACAAAATCAGGGGTACAAACGCCGGCAGAATAGACAATCGAGAAAATGTAAGGAGAAAAATAGATGAGAGACAAATAATACCGTGAAGAAGACCATGGACAGGGGGAAAACCCACTAGAAGAGAAGGGAGATCACCAGCAACCACACAGGCTAGACAAAGTGGCAGGAGCGAAGTCCTGCCAAGTGCAACACAACCACCATGGTCAGAGGGGCAGGGCAGGAGTAATGCAAACTGGCGGAACATCACAACAAGAACACATAAAATACAAAACACGGAGTTAGAAAAGGAAGGAGAAGTTATCATGCAAGACGAATACCAACAATACACAATAGGAGACTCGGGAAACGGGATACGGCCGCGTTTCTGAATATAATCCCCGATGGAAACGCGGCGGAAAAGATTTAAGATATTTTGGTTATAACAGGAGAGTCTGAATTGCCTACGGGAGGTCATAATATTGAACTTATGAAAATATCAAAACAGGTAAGTTCAGAAAAAACTACCAGAGAAACAATCAGACTGAAAGACGCCCAAGCAAGAGAAAAAAATCATGAAACTAAAGAAAAAGGAACACAAGAAAACACACAGAATAAAAAAATCATGGAAAGTAAAAGGACAGCATTTAGACTTTCACCAGGGGTGCCGAAGAAAGAAAATAAAAGGACCGAGAACAGGGAGAGTGGGGATACAACACGACCAAGTAATGAAGTAGGTAAACAGAACTATAAGCCAGCAAGCATTAAGAAACTGAAGGAAGATGGGACCCATGAAATTTGGGACCTTGGCAGGGGTGAAAGGGCTAAAGGGAATGCAGGCCTTTTTCTACCAGAACAATTGCCAAATACTGGAGGATAGGTCAGTACCTTTTCGAACGCCTTGCCCAAAAGAACACATTCTGCCAAGAAAATGGAGATCGCCACCCAGACTGCAAGAATCCTCGACACCGGCAGGGATGTTATGACCCAAACTCCTGCGGAGGGAATGAACATAAGCCAGGCCGTAGCAATAAAAAAATGTTACCTCGTCCTAACAGGGGTGCCTCCACGTTTGACTGAGGCTAGAAGAAGGATGCCACTATGACGCAGAGGGGTCTTGGTACAGACTAATAGAGTCAGGACATATACCAAAAACAAGAGGCTCAACACCGAAGAAGAGATTTTTAGACGAATAGATGCAGGGGAAAACTGTGAGGACCTCGTCAACAACTATATAGAAAGTGACCAGCAAGAAAAAACAATACAAATACACGATCTTTACCTGCCGCACTACGTTTATCGGGACAGGGAGCCCATAGCATATAAAGGAAAGAAGACAGCGTAAACGCATCGTAACGAGGCAGGAGATAGCAGAGGGCGTCCCCCAAGTCATGATCCACTCGACCTAGCCAGCATCCTTATTAACCAGATACCTAACTCGAAGACCGCAGAACTTGAAGCAAGGCAAAGCAGACAAGAAAGGATCTATCAAGAGATATTACAACCTGTCAACAGACTAAGGCAATGAAAGAATCGAGACGCACGGATTGCCGTAGGGATAAATAAAAGAAGGATGAAGACACACTGGAGGATCTCCTTAGAAAAATGTAGAGAATGTCATCCTAAATTTGATGAAGTTGGAAGAAAAATAAAAAACAGTTTAATTTATGATAATCTAGAAGATTACCTACTAATCAATTTTCCTTTTTCAAAACTATGTAAGATTTTGGATTAGATGTTAGACATAAGATAAGCCAAGAAATATTTTGTAGATAGGTTAGATTCTTAGGCAGGATAAATAGAATAGACGGGGTATTTTGCTTTAGAATTTTACATACAAAAAAAAACAACAACATAAACAAAGAAAAAATTTTCAACCCAAATAGGGGGCAGTTGTACGGTACGCGTGTGTCACGCCTTACGATATGCAACCACCTATACTTCGCCGTAACGGGGACTCAGGCA
>JAUELO010454925.1:0-12886 GCA_032357855.1 Amphibolips quercusostensackenii | reverse complement strand
ATATTAACTTAACTCATACATTCTTGCGGCTTATATTCTCAGGACAAATATAGACTACATATTTTATATTAAATTTAATTAACCAAAAAAATGTGGTAATCCATTGACACTTTTAGTTACAGCAAATGAAAATTACTAAATTGTAACAGAATTTTATGAAACATGTGATTAAAGCTTTAGTGACACGTTTCTAAAAATTTCTACAGAGAATTCTAACAATGTATTTAAAGGTTTTCTAGAATATCAAAAGAAATTTGTCAAAGCTTCTAGGGTACATAATTTAAAAGATTGGGAAGAATTTGACACAATTTTAAAAGATGGATATAATATTTCAAAGATTGTATGATACTATTTTGCTACTAATTTTCAAAATCAATGCTACGAATTACACTATTTTGAATTTATATCAAATGAGTCCGAGGCCTGGGTTTATTTAATATAAAATGTACAATTTCAAATTAGTAAAGTTACGAAGCAAACTATTTCAATTCGGATTTGGAGAAGGTTTGGTAATTGAATTTAGCTTTTAAGATAATTGAAAAGGAGAAGATTGGTAATAAAATTTAGGAAAATTAACGCTTTCAGGTATGGTTGTTTTATTCCTCGAGTGAGAAAAGTGGGCAGAGATAAAATATTACGATGATACCCTTGTGGAGGGAAATATGATAAAAACAATTTAGTAACTGCTATAGATTTCGCTAGCACGCATGAAAGGTTCAAATTGAGGGTTCGAACTTGTGAAGTATAGAAATACATACTAAACAAAAATACGTATCTCTAGTACGGGGAAAAGACGTATCTCCAATACGGGGAAAATATGCGCATGACTAAAATCAATAAGATACTCTTATTCGAAAATTGTTATTTATGCCAAGGGGATGACTGAAAAATAAAATTTCCGAAAAAAATTATCCTAAATAAAAAAATTGCGGAAATTATAAAATTGCTGAGGACGCGACGACTGAAAAATCCCAAAAAAATAAAATTTCCGACACTGTAAAATTCTGGAAGTGGATATTAACAAAATAATAAAATTTCTGAAATTGTGAAATTCCCGAAAAGTTTATAATATTACCGAATTTAATAAGTCAAGAATAAGAAAATTTACAAAATAAAATTGCCGAATTATAAAATATCCGAATTAGAAAATTCCAGAATTTAAACCATTAAAATTTTTTTTTTAATATTATTTATTATTTGAAAACACAATAATCAAATATTTTTATTGAAAAAATGAGTTTATGAGATTATTGTTTGAATTCAAAATAACAATAATTAAAAAAAGTATATTTTTGGATCAAATTTGTTTTAAATTATTGTCATTTCGAATTCAAACAATAATTTTAGACACTTTAAGTATTACCCATTTTTTTATAAAAGTATTTGTTTATTGAATTTTTAATTCATAAATAATATTTATAACAAATCATTTAATTGGTTGAATTTAAAAATTTTATTATTATGAAATTTTATTATTCGGGATTTTTTCAATTCCGGAATTTCACAGTGTCGGGAATTTTATTTTTAGGAAGTTTTCATTCTTCCTTTTGAAAATTTCTAAATAATAAAATTCAGGAGAGAAAATTACCGATTTATAACATATCGGAAGTAGAAGTTTTCCGAATTTGAACAATAAAAAATTGTTTTTCAATATATATTATTTATTAAAGATTAAGTAATCAAATATTTTTATAAAAGAAATTTTTTCTAATATTTAAAGTCTTTTAACTATTTTTTGAATATGAAATGCCAATAATTGATAAAAATATATTTCTGAATGAAAAGTTTTGATTGCAAATGTGCATAGTATTTTTAGAAAATTACAAAAAATCTTTTTTAAAAATCTAAGTGTTGATTTTAAAAAGGAAATTTAAAAAAAAACTTCGAGATAAATCAATGCTAAATTGAATTCTGCAAAGTTCGTTTAGAAAATATTATTAGGTTCGGAAAAAATTCAGAGAGAAATGTTTTGTTCACTTGAGGGGCATGTGCTTTTACATTAATTTTATACGATTTCATAGAATAATTATTATTTTAAATTTAAACAATAATTTCAAAAACTTTAAACATGAAAGAAGACTACTTTCATAAAAATATTTAATTGTATTTTTAATAAATAAACAATATTTATTAAGAAATTTTTTTAAAATGATTTACATTCAAGAACTTTCTCGTTTGGATATCTTTTAATTCGGCAATTTTATGTCGGAAATTTTCAAATTCAGTAATATTATAAAATTTTCATAAACTTTGATATTCGAGAATTTTAGTGTCCAAAATATAAATTTTCGGAATTTTTAGTCGTCCCAATTGCAGAAAAGCAATAAACCCGAATTGGAAAATTTCTGAAAAATAAACTTCCAAAACAGTTTATAATATTACCGAATTTCAAAAATTTTTAATAATAAAATTCCCGACAGCTTATAATATTACCGAATTTTACAATTTTTCAATAATATTCACGAATTATGAAATTCCTGAACTTGAAAAATTTTTAAAATTGTTATTTAGTCAATATTATTTATTTATTGAAAATACAATGATAAAATATATTAATCAGAAATGTTTTTTAAGTTCAATGTATTGTTTAAGTTATTGCTGTTAAAATAAATAATATAATAATATAATAATATAATATAATATTCTTCTATTGTTCTTTGCATTGAGAAATATTTTTTTAACTATTGTTATTTAAAGTTCAAACAATAATTTAAAAAATACATTAAACACCAAAAAAAATGTTATGATTAAAATATTTTATTATTTTACTTTCAGGAATAGATGTGATTTATTAAAAAAACATTTTTTAAATTGTTTATATCCGATAATTTTTTAGAGTCGGGAATTTCGCAGTATCGCTTATTTTATAATAATTCAAGAATTTTCTGTCGGGAATTTAATTATCCGGCAATTTTTTAATTTGGAAAAATTATAAACTGTCAGAAATTTTATTATTTGAGAATTTTCCAAACCAGGATTTCTATATTTCGGCAATTTTATAATTTTGTAAATTTTCTGATTCAAATTCGATTCCAAAATTTTACAGTGTCGTGATATTTATTGTTTTGAATTTTTCAGTCGTTCTTTGCAAAGAAGGACATTCTATTATTATGTAAATTTAATCTTTTTGAATTCAATGTATTTCCGTTTAAAATATTATTACATAATACTAGCAAAAATAGTGCACTACGCGCGCTTATCACACTTTAATTATTTTGCATTTTAATTGACTAATTATTATCACAGTAAAATATATGCTTGGACTTAAAGTACTACAAAATATAATTATAATCATAATAAAAATAAAAATATTGAAATAGTTACATAGGCTTCCATAACATTTCAATTAATTTTTATTTTTATTTTGATGGGCTTTCATTAATCTGTAATTTTTATATATAATAAGGTTTTATCCTAGTGGAAATTTGAAATAATCCCTGATCCATTTTTAAAATGCTTAAAATTAAAAATTCACTAACTTTTTTGGTTTTGAATGTTTAAACTTTTAATTCATAGAAATTTTTACATATGTTTTTATCAGGTTCTAATGTTTACGATTGTGGAAAATCCTTTAATTTTTATTGTATATAATTTGAAATTACGTAATTTTGAATATTTTTTTTATAGTTCAATTTTGAAAATTTACATTTGAAAACTCTTCAATTTAAAAAAATTATAAATAATAATTTCTACATATTTTTTATTAACATGATTTTCAAGATCAAAAGTTAAGTTGTCAATTTCAAATGTTCTAGGACTAAAAAATTTTTCAACGCAAATTATAAAAGTAAGAAAAATATTTAATAGGAAAACTTAAAACTTGCATATACTTTAATTTAAAATTCTCCAAATTAAAAACTTTTCAATTTGAAAGACTTACAAATTAAACGTCTTCAATTTTAAGAACTACAATTATTTAAAACTCTACAATTTCAAGGATTAATAAATAAAAATTCTTAAATTTGGATGATTTTGAAAATCAGAAATCAAGTTTCTAATTTTAAATCTTTCAAATTAAAGAAATTTTGAATATGCGTCTTAAAAATTACAGAATTTTGTAATGTGAATTTTCAAAATTGAATACTCATCAACTTAAAAAGGTTCACAATTCAAAATAGTGCAATTTTGTAGAGCTAAAATTTAAATTCTTCAATTTTGAACAAATAAATTACTAATTATTCAATATTCGAAATTTATATTCCACAGGTTAGTATTTTGAAATATTTTTTTTTTAATAGTTTCATTTTGAAGATTTACAATTTAAAAATCTTCAATTTTAAGAATTTGCATATTAAAGTTCTTCAATTTTGAAGAGTTGGCTTTAGAAACTATTGTGTTTTAAAGATAAATAAAAGCCAAGTTTTTGATTTTAAATCTTTCAAATTGTAGAAATTGTTTATGCAAAGCATTAGAATTATAGAATTATTAATTGTAAATTGTCGAAATTAAAAATTATTTAATTATAAAGAGTTACAATTAGAAATACTTGAATTTTGAAAAAATTTATATAACAAAGTATTCAATTTTCAATATTTATCTGTAAAGGTTTCTAATATAATTTTTTTTTAATAGCTACCGTTTGACGATTTACAATTGAAAATTCTTCAATTTTAACGATATGCAATTTATAATTTTTATCAAGATAAAAAATTCTCAAATTTCAAGGATTTACAATGAAAGTTCTACAATTTCAAAGAGTTAAAATTGAAAACTCTTAAATTTTATTTCAGTATATAAAAATTCCTAAATTGTAAAGTTTTTAAAAATCAAAAGACACAAGTTTTTTATTCTAAATCTTTTAGATTGGTGAAATTTCAAATTTGAATAATCATCGAAATTACAAAATCTTCCATCGTAAAACTCAAAGCTGGCATGTTTTTTTATTGTAAATTTTTAAAATCAAAAACGCTTTAATTTTAAAAAGTTACAAATTGAAAACTCTACAATTTCGAAGAGTTATATTCGAAAACTCTTCAACCTAATTTCCGAAAATGAAAATTAAAAAACTACAGAATTTTTCTTTGTAAAACTTAGAACTTGCATATTTTTCCTTTGTAAGTTTTAAAAATTTTACTATTTAATTTCCAAGATATATATATTTTTTTTTAAAGTATGTAATTTTAAAAGTTCTTTTTAATAGTTCAATTTTGAAGATTTACAAAAAAAAAGATTCTTGAAATTTAAAGATTTTCAATTTAAAAATCATCAATTATAAATTTTTTCTTAAAAATTTAATGGGTATAATAGAAAAATATACAATTTTGAGTGATTGTTTTGAAATAGTTCAGTTTTAAAGAATCCAAATTAAAGTTGATTTAATTTTACTGATTTGCAGTTCCAAATTCTTCTATGTGAATAGTAAAAATGACAGCGTGAATTTATTTTCTGGAAATCCTAATAATTTTTGACATAATAAATCATGTGTTTTTGTACATAAAAAAAAGAATTTTTAACGTCTGAAAATTGTATCTAAAAAGAAATTAAATATTGAATCTAGAGACGTCTTTATTTAAAAGTTCTTAATTTGGGAACGACTGAAAAGAGGACATCATAAAAGTATAATTCAAAAAGTTCTAATCTAAAAATGTCGAACTTTTTAACTCGAGAACTATTCATCTTGGAAAGTTTCTGCCTTGAAAATAATACTTATTTAGAAATTAGGAAATTATTTTTGGAATAATATAAAAATTGCAAATAAATTTTGCAGAAATTGTTTACAAGTTCTAAAAAATTGGCTTCTAGAATTCGTTGTTTCGACATTCACAGTTCCATACATTTGTGATATCTTAAGTGGTATTGTTTATGAATATTTAAAGTGTGTTAAGTAATGGAATAATCAAAAAAGGTCTAAAAAATTGAACAACATATTAATTTATCAAAAGTCTGAAACTTAGGATTTTCACTAGTCACTACTGGCGTTTTTCCAGTGGGGAGAACAAAAACACGTTTAATCACTTGGAGGCTCTCCAAGTTTTTCGATTAACTAGAAACGTGACGGTTCACGACTACTTTTGAGTAGAAAATTATGAACAATTAAATACATAGAGAAGCAGAAAAATATGGGATGATTCTTACTGCGTCTCACTTCACAGAAAAGAGATGTTTTGTTTAAAAAAAGGGTTTTTTTTAAGAAAAAAAAATTATTTATAATAGGCAAACTGCACCTACAAAAAAGAGGCGCAGCCTAGTAAGTCGTTCGAAATCTCGTCTCGAGTATCGTCTTAAATGTTGTCTCAAATCTCATGTCGTACCTTGTCTCGAATCTTGTTCCATATATTGTCACAAGTATCATCTTGAATTTCAGTTCGAATTCTGTATCGAACCTCGTCTCGAACTTTGTTACAAACCTCGCATTTCGTCTCGAATCTTGTTTCAAATATCGTCTCGAATCTGTTCTCAAAGCTTGTCTCAAATATTGTCTTGAATCTCGAATCTCTAAACTCACCTTTAATCTGTTTTGAATTTTGAATCTTGTCGCGAATCTCGCAACTTGTTTCAAATATTGTAGTGACTCTCGAAACTCGCCCTAAATCTTGTCCTGAATCTCGAAATTCGTTTTGGATCTTGGTCTCAAACCTCGAAACTCGTTTCGAATCTTGTCTCAAATATGATCTAAAATCTCGAATCTAGTTTTGAATCTTGTCTCGGATATTGTCTTCAATCTCAAATCTTGTTTCATATCTCAAATCTCGTCTCGAATCTCGTCTTGAACCTTTTATCGAAGTTTGTCTTACATATTATCCTAAATCTTGAAACTAGCTTTAAATCTTGTATTGAATCTCGAACCTTGTCTCGAATCTACTCGCGAATCTTGAATCTTGTATTTTTTTTCAAAACTCGTTTCGAATATTATGTTAAATCTCAAAACTTGTTTTGAATATTATATTCACCTTAATCTTGTCTCAAATCTAGAAACTCATCTCGGATCTTGTCTCCAATTTCGAAACTCGTCTCGAATTTTGTCTTAAATATTATCTCGAATCTCGAATCTGGTCTTATATCTTGACTTGGACCTGGTCTTAAATCTCGAATCATTTTTTAAATCTTGTTTTATATTGCAAATCTCATCTCCAATCATGTCTTGAACCTCTTATCGAAGCTGGTCTCAAATATAGTCTTGAATCTCGAATCTTGTCTCAAATCTCGAAACTTGTTTTGAATCTTGTTGTAAATCTCGAAGCTTGTCTCGAAACTTGTCGCGAATTTTAAATCTTGTCTTTTCTCTTAAAGCCCGTCTCAAATATTGTCTTAAATCTCGAAACTCGTCTCAAATATTATATTTACTCTCGAAACTCGCCTTAAATCTTGTCTGTACTATAGAAACTCGTCTCAAATTTTGTCTAAAATTTCGAAACTCTTTTTGAATTTTGTCTTAAATAGTATCTCGAATCTCGAATCTGGTCTCAAATCTTGCCTAGGATATTGCCTCAAATCTTAAATTATATGTCGAACCTTATTTATATTCTAAATCTCGTCTTGAACCTCTTCTCGAAGCTTGTCTCAAATATAGTCTTGGATCTCGAATCTTGGCTTAAATCTCGAAACTCGCTTTAAATCTTGTTTTGAATCTTAAATCTTGTCTCGAAACATGTCGCGAATCTTGAATCTTGTCTCGAATATTGTGTTCAATCTCGAAACTCGTCTCCAATATTATATTGACTCTTAAAACTCGCCTTGAATCTTGTCTTGAAATAAGAAACTCGCCTCAAATCTTGTCTCAAATCTGAAAACTTGTTTTAAATCTTGTCTCAAATATTATCTTGAATCTGGTCTCAAATCTTGTCTCAGATATGTCTTAAATCTCGAATCTTGTCCCGAATCTCAAACCTTCTCTCTGATCTCGTCTCGAACCTTTTATCGGAGCTTGTCTCAAATATTGTCTTGGACTAGAAAACTCGCTTCAAATCTTGTTTTAAATTTCGAATCTTGTCTCGAATCTTGTTGCGAATCTTTAATCTTGTCTTCAATCTCGAAACTCGTCACAAATCTTCTCTCAAGTTTCAAAACTCGTCACGAATATTATATTCACTCTCGAAACTCGCCTTGAATCTTGTCTCGATTCCAGAAACTCGTCTTGGATCTTGTCTCAAGTCTCTAAACTCTTCTCGAATCTTGTCTCAAATATTGTCTCGAATCTGGAATCTAGTCTCAAATCATGTTTTAGATATTGTCTTGAATCTCGAATCATGTTGTGATTCTTGTTTCATATCTCAAATCTCGTCTTCAATCTCGTCTCAAACCTTTTATCGAACCTTGTCTTACATCTTAAATCTTGACAATCGTCTCGATTATTTTATTGACTTTCGAAACCCGCCTTGAATCTTGTCTTGATTTTAGAAACTCGTCTTAAATCTTGTCTCAAATTTCTAAACTAGTCTTAAATCTTGTCTTAAATATTATTTCAAACTTGGTCTCGAATATTGTTTCGGATAGTGTTTCGAATCTCGAATCATATATCGATTCTTGTTTCATATCTCAAATCTCGTCTTCATTCTCGTCTCGAACCTTTTATTGAAGCTTTTAAATATTGTCTTGTATATCGAAACTCGATTTGAATCTTGTTTTGAATTTTAAATCTTGTCTCATATCTTGTCGCAAATTTTGAATCTTATCTTGAATCTTGTTTTCAATATTGAAACTCGTCTCGAATCTTGTCATAAATCTTAATTTGTGAAACTTGTCTCAATTATTATATTGACTCTCAAAACCCGCCTAAAAACTTGTTTTGAATTTAGAAGCTTGCCTCGGATCTTGCCTTGAATTTCTAAAATCGCCTCAAATCTCGTCACAAATATTGTCTCGAATCTGGAATCTAGTCTCAAATTTTGTTTTAGATATTGTCTTGAATCTCGAATCATGTTTTGATTCTTGTTTCATATCTCAAATCTCGTCTTCAATATCGTCTCAAACCTTTTATTGAACCTTGTCTTAAATTTTAAATCTTGACACTCGTCTCAATTATTTTATTGACTTTCAAAACCCGCCTTGAATCTTGTCTTGAATTTAGGAACTCGTCTTAAATCTTGTCTCAAATTTCTAAACTAGTCGTAAATCTTGTCTTAAATATTAAGTTAAACTTGGTCTCGAATATTATCTCGGATAGTGTCTTGAATCTCGAATCATATATCAATTCTTGTTTCATATTTCAAATCTCGTCTTCATTCTCGTCTCGAACCTTTTATTGAAGCTTTTAAATATTGTCTTGTATTTCGAAACTCGATTCAAATCTTGTTTTGAATCTTAAATCTTGTATCATATCTTATCGCAAATTTTGAATCTTATCTTGAATCTTGTCTTCAATCTTGAAACTCGTCTCGAATCTTGTCATAAATCTTAATTTGTGAAACTTGTTTCAATTATTATATTGACTCTCAAAACCCGCCTAAAAACTTGTTTTGAATTTAGAAGCTTGCCTCGGATCTTGTCTTAAATTTCTAAAATCGTCTCAAATCTCGTCAAAAATATTATCTCGAATCTGGTCTCGAATCTGGTCTCGAATCTTGTCTCTGATATTGTCTTGAATTTTGAATCTTGTTTTCAATCTCGAAACTTCCCTCTAATCTTGTTGCTACAAAACCCTAAAAATAGGCGTAAATCGAAATTTTTATTTACAAAATAGGCCTCATGGTACTAACTAAAGCACAAATTCTTTCAGAGATTTTAGTGTATATGAGGATACATACAATTTTCAAATTATTAATTTACATACGAATTTACAAAAACCACGGCACAGACAATTAAATAAAAATAGGTCAAATTCTTATACTGCATAGAAGAAAATATGAAATCTATATTTGAGAATATTTTTATGTTCAGTCAAATTCTACCTAAAATCGAATAAACTTGGCTTTCATCCAAACAAATTTTACTGAATTTTATGACAAGCTCTTTATGATTAAACTTTTAAGTATTCTTGTTTATTGCGCTCGTTATCTTGAAAGTTTTTTTCAGAAAATAGAACACCCTTTATGGCACAGATTTTAATTTTCAACTTAGTTTGAAATATATCAATTAAGGAACAATCACTGACGTATTTACACACAAAAAAAAGCCAAAAAAAGCCTTTTCCGCTTCTCAACTGAAACCGTTTGTCTAAAAGAGAACCAAATATTTTGTTGAGGATTCATCTTTTTTGGCAAGTTTGTTAATAAAATATCCTTTTCGGTTGAAAATTAAACTGTTTCCTGAAACTTTGTATTTTTGTCTCAAAAATTCAACAATTTAGTAGAAAATCGAACTGCTTTGGCCGAAAATTTAACTACTATGTTAAGAATAAATTTTTTTTTATTCGAAAATTGATCGTTTTAGTGAAAAATTGATTTTCTTAGTGTAGAAATTTAACGATTCTGTTGGAAATTCATTTATTTCATTGAAAATTCGTCTTTTTTGTCTTAATTCAACTATTTAATTTCGAGTTAATAATTGATCTTACCTTCAGTTGAAAGTTTTAGTATGTGGTTTAAAATATAATTATTTTGCTACAAATTCAGAAATTTTGTTAATCAAACATCATTTTTAGTTAACTTTTTCCTTGAAAATTTGTATTTTTGGCTCAAAAATTCAACAATTTGGTAGAAAATTGAACTGTTTGGCGGAAAGTTAAACTGCTATGTTAAGAATAAATTTTTTTATTCGAAGGTTCACAATTTTAGCTAAAAATTAATTTTTTATTGAAAAATTTAATTCTTGTGTTGAATATTCAGCGATTTCTTGTTAACTAATCATCGTTTTTGGTTGAAAATATAACTGTTTTCTTAAAAATTTGTATTTTCGACTGGAAAATTCAACTGTTTGGGTCAAAAGTTGAACTACCATTGTTGAGAATAATATTTTTTTAATCAAAGATTTATCATTTTAGTTAAAAACTGATTAATTTCGTTGAAAATTTAACTATTTTGTTGGAAATTCGTTTATTTTGTTAAAAATTCGACTTTTTGGGGTTAATTAAAGTACAAAGTTTGGAGTTAAGAATTCATCCTACCTTTTGTTAAAAGTTTCAGTATTTGGTTCAAAATTCAATAATTTTGTCAAAAGTAATCTAACTACTTCATCGAAAGTTGAAGTACTTTGTTGAAACTTCTTTTTTCTTTCGAAGAATCATCATTCTAGCTAAAAATTTATTTATATAGTGAAAAATTTAAACAATTTAAGAAATTTTTTTTTTTATTAAAAATTAATTTTTGTTACTGAAAATTACACAATTCTATTTTTAGTGAAGAATTGATTTTTTTAAAATGAAAAGTCAACTATTTGTTTAAAAATTTATGTATTTTGGAAAAAATTCGCCTTTTTGTAGCAAATCTTCTTTTGGGTAGAACATCAATTTACTAAATTTAAAATGCAACTCTTGAGTTATAAATTATTCTGCTTTATTTAAGAATTTAAGCATTTTGTTTATAATTCGTTTCTTTTTTGGTTTATTCAAACTATTCAACTTCTGGCTAAGAATTCGTTATTTTTATTTAAAGTTTTAGTATATGGTCCAAAATTGAATTATTTTGTAAAAAATCAAGAATTTTGGTAATAAATTATTCTTGTTTGTTGAAAATTTAACTGTTTTATGAAAAATTCCTTATTTTTGTTTAAAAATTGGACAATTTGATTAGCATTTGTTTAATTTTTTGTTGTAAAAATTCATCTCTTTTTGTAGAAATTTAATATTTTTGGTTATAGAAGCCACTTCATAGTTGAAAATTTAATATTTATTTTAGTAAGATATATTGAAAGCTTTCAAAGACCCTTAAAATTATTTAAATCATTGAAAATCTTATAAAATCCCTTAGGATCTTTTAAGGTATCTTAAACCTTATGGGTCTTGAAAAATTGTTCTATAATTTCCAAAATTCTAGAAAATTGTTTACAACCACATGCAGATTTTTTTTAAATCCCTTAAAATCATTAAAATTCTTAGAGAATCCCTAATATTTTTTTTTAGTTTATGGAAATTCCTTGAAACCTTTTAAAATATTCAAAAATTTGGTACAGCTCTTGAAACTTTTTCTTAGAATTTTCGCAAATACCCTAAACTATTTCCAATCTTTTAAAGTTTTTTTGTATCCCTTAAAACATATAAAGCTCTTAAAATTTTTATAGAATTTTTAAAAATACTCCAAAATCTTAAAAAAATTTTTGCAATCGCTTTAAATTTTTGAAATCTACAAACAATTTCTTTGAAACTTTTAAAATACGCAAAATAATTTGAAAATAATTTTTAAAATAGTTTTCAAAATAATTCATGAAGATTTAGAAACAGGTATAGACCTGAATACAATAGTGGTTGGCAATGCGTTAATTTATTGAGAGAAAAAAGAATAGAAGGATCTTTTTATTTGAAAAATTGACTATAGTGAATTTATAATTTAGAAAAATAACTAAAACATGATTTGAGAAAAAGTCACTAAAAGTGACAGTGTGATAGTCCTGATTATTCTTGAAAGTTACTTAAAAATGCTTCTTACAGAAATTCATGCCTTTTTTCGAAATCCCTGACTTTTTCTTGCCTTTCCCTGACCAACAAAATTGCAATCGAAAAAAATGAAACTAATAAAATATAATAAAATTTCAATTATGGGTGACAAATTTTAGTATGGCTTTATTCGGCCTGAAACCTAAATCCAGCTCTGCATTCAATCTAAGCTTAGCTGTATATTTTCCGCGGTAGGTTAATTACTTAAAGGATGATTAATTACGTGCCATAGACTGGTCCATATTTATTATTGTATCATTATTTATGTGTATATATATATATATATATATATATATATATATATGTATATGTATATGCATATATATATATATATATATATATATATATATATATGATATGTATATGAATGTGTTGCATAATTTGTAGTTATGAGAAATTTGCTTGGATCGGTGAGGGTGA
>JAUELO010454907.1:0-12886 GCA_032357855.1 Amphibolips quercusostensackenii | reverse complement strand
TTTAATAAACTTGTTGAATTTTTCACCAGAAAGAATAATTTTCTACAGATAATTTTTAGCCAAATGGTTATATTTTCATGCAAAAAATTTATTTTTCACCAAAAAAGAAAAATTAATATTAAAAAAATGCATTTCTGACTAAATAGTTGAATTCTTATAAGTAAATAAATAAATAATTGAGAAATTTTAATTGATAATGAAAATTGGAATATTTTAATTTGCAGTTAAAAATTTTTTGAACGGAATAAAAGCGAATTTTCAACAAAATGAGTAAATTTTTTACAAAAAAAGTTTAATTTTTGACAAAAAATATCAAGTTTTCAATAACAAGATTAATTCTGTACCAAAAAAAAAATTTTTAACAAGATACATGAATTTTGAACCAAATAGTTGAATTTTCAAATAAAAAGGTCAAATTGTCATTCCATTTTCAAAAATGTAGTTTAATTTCCGAATATTTGAATTTTCAATTTGAAATATTTATTTTCAACCAAACAGATTAATTTTTAACCATAAATTAAATTAATGAATATGTATTATAAAAAAATAATTTCAAAATAACCTTTTTTTTTGCTAAATTGTTAAAAACTATGTAAATTTCCGACGTAAATTTTTGCGGATTACCTAGATTACACTGGATTACAAGATGATTAATTAGATTACCTAAATTATTTTGAATCAACTAGATCACAAGTGGATTACTTTGAGTTATAGACAAATCATCATGGATTACTCGTGGATTACAAGTGGATTACACTGTTTAACAAGTAAATCACTCAGATTATTTAGATTATTTCTAAATAACTTGATTAACAGGGGATAATTATGGATTTTAGGTAAACTGTTATGCATCAAAAGTGGATTATTTTGAATTATATTTTGATGATGCCGAATTACAAGCGGATTGCTTTAAATTAAAAGCGTATGACTCTATAGAGCTGGGATTACTTCAAATGATTTAAATGATTTCGGTTTTTAAGTAGGGGACTCCAGATAACAAGTGGATTACTCCGGCTTATACTATTTAACAAGTAAATTACTTGAAATACCTCAAATATTTTGGAATGAAATAGATCACAAGTGGACTATTCTGGGTTAGAGGTCAATCATTATGTATTAAAAGTGGATTACTCCTAATTATATTTAGATTTAGTCAGATTACAAGTGGATTACTTCGAATGAAGAGTGTATCACTTTTAAGAGCTTGGATTACTTCGAGTGACATAAATAAGTTTAGATTACCAGTACATTAATGATGGAGTACGAGTGGATTACCCTGGATTATAAATAAATCATTGTGGATTAAAAGTATATTACCAAAGATTATATTTGGAGTACACCAGATTACAAGTGGAATAATCCGAATTAGAAGTGTGTTCTTTCATATAGCTGGGAAAAATTAGAATGACTTGAATGAGTTCGAGTTACAAGTACATCAGTAGTGGATTACAAGTAGATTACACTGTTGGACAAGTAAATTACTTGGAATACCTGAATTACTTAAAATAAACTGGATAAATTTGGATTACTTCAGATTATAGGTAAATCAATATGGATTAAAAACAGATTACCTAGGACAAAATTTGGTATACACCAGATTACAAGTGGATTACTCTTAATTAAAAGTGTATCACTACATTCAGCTGAGATTACTTAGAATTACTTGAATGATTTCAAAATTCAAGACGATTACTTGTGGATTACACTGTTAAACCATTAAATTACTTGGATTACGTCAATTACTTTAAATCAACTGAAGTACAAGTGGATTACTCTAGATTACAGGTAAATCATCATGGATTAGATGTGGATTGCCTGGGATTATATTTGGAGTGCACCAGATTACAATTGGATTAATCCAAACTAGAAGTGTATTACCCCATACAGCTGAGCTTACTTTAAATTTCTTGTATGAGTTTGACTTTCAAGTGGATTACTCCATATTACTAGTAAATTACTCCGGCTTACACTGTTTATGAAGTAAATTAATTGAATTACCTAAATTACTTCATACAAATTGGATCACGAATAGATTACTTTTAATGATAGGTAAATTGTTATGGATTAAATGTGTATTACGTCGGATAAGGTTAGGATTATGCCGGATTACAAGTGGATTACCCCTAACTAGAATTGCGTCACTCCATAGAGCCGGAATGACTTTAAATAACTAAATAAGTTCGGAATACAAGTACATTACTTGTGGATTACAAGCGGATTCAACTGTTTGACAAGTAGATTACTTGGATTACCTAAATTACTTTGAACTAACTGAAACACAAGTATATTACTCTGAATTGTAAATAATTCATTATCGATTAAAAGTGGATTACGCCGGATTAGGCTTAGAGTACGCCGGATTACAAGTCGATAGCCTCGATTAAAAAAATTGTCACTCCACGGAGCTAGGATTACTTTAAATGACTTAAATAAGTGCGGATTACAAGTTGATAACATCAGATTACGAGTGGATTAAGTCGGATTAAACTTTTTCAAAAGTAAATTGCTAGAATTATTTAAATGTTTTTAAATTTGATGGATCACAAGTGTAATAATCCACGTTTCGGGTAAATCATAATGGATTAAAATTGGATTACGACAGATCAGATTAGGAGTACTATGGTTGAAAGGTGGATTACTCTGAATTAAAAGTGCATCACTTCATAGAGCTGAGATTACTTTAAATGACTTAAATACGTTCGAATCACAAGTGGATTACGGCGGATTACACTGCTTAACAGGTAAGTTAGTTAAATAACCTACATTATTTTAAATTAGCTGTAATAAAAGTGGATTATTATATATTATAGGTAAATAATTGTGGATGAAAAGTGGATTTTAATGGATAAGATTTGAAGCAAGCGGATTACAAGTGGATTACTCTAAATAAGAAGTAGATTACTCCGAATTAGAAGTGTATTACTCTATCGAGCTGGTATTACTTCGAATGACTCAAATTAGTTCAAATTACACAAGGATTACTAATGGATTACACGTAGATTACACTGTTTAACAAGTAAATTACTTGAATTACCTAAATTACTTCAAATAAAGTGAATCACTAGTGGATTAATCTTAACTTTGTGTAAATCATCATGGATCACAAGTGGATTACTTTTGATAAGATTTCAAGTATGCCAGATGATAAGTGGATTACACTGAACTAGACGTGTGTTACTACATAGAGCTGAGATTACTATAGATGAGTTAATTAACTTTAGATCACAAGTGGATTAACCCGCATTGCAAGTGGATTAATTTCGGATTACACTATTTGACAAGTAATTTACTTGGATTACCTAAGCTGCTTCGTATTTACTAAATTACAAGTGTAATATTCTGGATTATAGGTATACTACTATGGATTACAAGTGGATTATTGCTAATTGGAACATGATTACAATTTTGGTGTAATAGATCATTGTTATATAATTTCAAATAAGAGTGGATTAAAGCGGATTAGAACTAGATTAAAATAGATTTACTTGGGCTTATAACTAGATTACTCCGTGATACTTGGATTACTCATGTCATAAAATTTCGTCTCAATCAACTTTCAAGCGGGAAAATCACACACTTTTGCATAGCAAATAAGCACGATAGCAAATAAGCAAAATGACGAACTCGCATCTACAAGCAGCGGGGCTCCGAAGCCAACTGAAGCCGATCGGAATGATCGGATTATTCTGTGCCGCGATGTATTCGGGACAATTATTTAAAAGGAAGGTATTATATCAAACGAAATGTTGAACCATATGCGAAAATTTTAAGTACTCAAGCAGGAAAACCATTTATTTTTTAATTTAAGAGCAAACTTTCTTTCTCATTTCTGTTAAACATTTAGTTTACCCTTGTCTCTGTATTAAAAATAAAGATTTTTAAAATATGTTTTACTACGCAAAAAAATTTACGGGAAATGATATGCTCATACGCCCCTGACTGTTCACGTTTGGTAGACCTCTCTATTTTCCAGAGTTAGTTCCAAAACCAGCGAGAAATCCAGGTTTGACTATTTTTGACAAAAATCGATCTCTTTCAGCTACAAATTGATCAATTTGGTAAAAATATTTTTTTTTATTGTTTAGAGCTCAGATTTTTAAGTAACAAAATTAATCTTTTTTGTGAAAAATTTGTTAATCAAGGTAGCGCAAAAAGATAAAGAAAAGGAGATAAAAAGTTGAAAGTAAAGAAGATAAAGGAAGGTACATAAAAAAAAACAAAAAGAGGATTTAAAAAGGAAGTTTGGTCAGAGAGGAAAAAACTCGAACATTTACTCTCTTTTCTGAATGGGAGTCCAAGCCAAATGCAAGTTGCTAGCTGGAAAGGAATATCGACGGGAAGTCTCTGAACCTCCCTCGAGGCTAGACACATCCCCGTATTACTCCCAGGCTAGAGAAATAAACGCTTTACGCTTCTCCATGATTCTCCACGTTTAAGAAGACGTTTGGGTAAATACACAACTAGTTAGATGAAATTGAAGTTTACTATTTATCTTAGGCACTCGATTCTACTTACAATTAGCGAGATCAATTAAACTCTCTAAATTCTAGATAGTATTACTCACCATAAATTCTTTTATTTATTTATTTTTTTGATTTTTCTGAATTCGTTCCAATTCTTTTGAAATCATTTGGATTCTTTTGAATTCATTTTAAGTCTTTAAAATTATTTTGAATTCTTTTGAATTATATTATATTATTTTCAATTAGTTTAATCTCAATGTGAATTTTTTTGAATTCTTCAAAGTTTTTGTAATTTTTTGTATTCTTATTAATTCCTGTAACTCTTTCAAAAACTTTTGAATTTTGCGAAATTTCATGAAATGTACCTCCTTAAAATAATTGAACTTTATATATTATATGAATTCTTTAAATAATACAAATATTCTAAATTCCTTTAATCATTCTAAATCTCTAAATTCTTCAAAATCCTTAAATTCTTTAAAATATTTGAATTCTATAATATTCTTAAATTCTCTATCACCTGAAATCTAAAATGAATATTCTGATTGAATACGCGGAATTCTATAAATAGACTTTCATATAATTGTTTATTTCCTTAACTTTTTTGAATGACCTGAAATCCCTCAATATTTTTAATCATGTGAATTTTTTGAATCCCCTGAATTCCTTGAATAAACTAAATTCCTAAGATTTTTTCAATTCTTTCAATTCCTAGAAAATTTTAAATTTTCTGAATTCCTTCAATTCATCTCAATTTCGCTGAATTTCTTGATTTCCTTTAAATTTTTTTAATTTTTCTGAATTTCTTGAATTCTCAGAATTAGTTTTTGATTTTTTGAAAATTCATAAATATTAAAAATAACTTAAATATCCGTAGTTCCCTAAATTTTTGAAAACACCCGAATTTCATGAATTTTCGGAAATCCTTGAATATTTTGGTTTCTCTAAATTGTATGAATAATTTTAATTCTTGAAATTCCTCGAAGTCACTGAATCCTTTCAAGTTCACGAACATTTTGAGTTTCCTGAAATTCTCTAAATTTTCTGAATTTCTTAAATATTCTGAATTCCCTGAATTCCTTGAAATATCTAAAATCTCTAAATTCTCAAAAATCCTTGAATTCTCCAAAATCTATAAATTCTATAAGATTCTAAAATTCTCTATCACCTAAAATCTCAAATGAATATTCTGTTTGAATACGTGGAATTCCATGAATTGACTTTTATAAAATTTTTTAATTCCTAAATTTTTTTGAATTACCTGAAATCTTTCAATATTTTCAATTCTGTGAATTTTCTGAATCCCCTGAATTCCTTGAATATTCTAAATTCCTGAAATTTCTTTAATTCTTTTAATTCCTAGAAAATTTTTAATTTCCTGAATTCCTTCAATTCCTTTTAATTCCGCTCAATTTTTAGATTATCTCTGAATTCTTCGAATTTTTCTGAATTCATTAAATTCTCAGAATCAGTTTTTGAATTCCCGGACATCCTTAAATATAGTAAATAACTCAAATATCCGTAGTTCCCTGAATTTTTGAAAACACCTGAATTTCATGAATTTTCAGAAATCCTAGAATATTTCAATTTCTCTAAATTTTATAAATAATCTCAAAAAACTGAAATTCCTTAAAGTCACTGAATCCCTTCTATTCCATAAGCATTCTGAGTTTCCTGAAATTTTTTGAATTTTTTAAATTTCTTAAATATTCTAAATTTCCTAAATTTCTTGAATTATCTGAAATCCCTAAATTCTTCAAGATCTTCATATTCCACATTATCTATTAATTCTTTGGAATCCTTAATTACTTATATATCCGAAAATCCCTAAATTTCCTAATTTCTGAAAATTTCCAAATTCCACGAATTCTCAAAAATCTTTAAAGATTTTGTTTTCTCTGAATTTCGTGAAAATTTTCAATTCCTAAATTCCTTTTATTCCCTAAACATTCTAGATTTTTTGAAATTCATTGAATTTACTAAATTTTTTAAATGCCCCGAATTTCCTGAATTCCTTGCATTATCCATAATCCTCACATTTCATAAGCTCGTCGAATTTTTCAGAATACTTCAATTATTTAAAATTCTCAAAATTTCTTTAATCAAATATCTAAAATGAATATTCTGCAATTCCAATAAAAATTCTAAAATCCCTTCGATTCGTCTTAATCCCTCTTAATTCCTTAATGTTTTTGAATTCTTCAAATTTTTCTGAATTGTCTTAATTTTTTAAATAAGTTTCTAAATTTTCTGAAACTCTTGAATACATTGAATTTCCTAAATATCAGGTTTTCCCTAAATTCCTACAAATTTTCGATTTTCTTGAATTTTTGGAAATCCTTGGATATTTTAACATTTCCTAAATGCATGCATATTCTAAATTCCTGGAATTCTTTAAAGTCACTAAATGTTTTTAATTTCCTAAAAATTCTGGATTCCCTGAAATTCTCTAGATTTTCTTAATTTCTCAAATATTCCAAATTCACTGGATTACTCAAATCAACTCAAAGCTTTAAATTTACCTAAATCCTTTAATTCTTTGAAATCATTGAATTTATTATATTGTAAAATCTAAAATAAACATTCTACTTTACTACTTTAATTTTTACTTCCTAAAATGCCTTGTTTTCTTTGAATCTCTTCAATTCTTTGAGTACGTGTATCCTGAATTCCTTAATTGACCACATTCTCTTAACTCCCAGAATATCCTCAATTACCTGAATTTCTTTAATTCGCCTTAATTCCTTTCAATTTCTTAATTTTCTTTCAAATTCTTTGAATTTTTCAGAATCTCTTGAATTCTCGGAATCTAAATTTTCTGAAAATTCTAAATTTCCTGAGGTTCTCTGAATTTGCTAAATACCTTGAATTCCTTGAGTATTCCTAATTTCCTTGATTTCTTCAATTATTTTATTTCCATGAATATTCTAAATCCTGGAAACTCTGAATGCCTTCAAATTTCAGAATTCCGCGAATTCTCGGAAATTCTTGTATATTTTGCTTTTTTTTAATTTAATGAATATCTCGAATTCCTGAAACTTCTTAAAATCACTAAATTCCCTGAATTCCCTTAACATTTAAAACTTTTTTCAGTTGTGTGAATTTCCTAAGATACTGAAATTCCTTAAATATTTCAAATTTATGAATTCCCTGAATTCCCTTAACATTTAAAACTTTTTTCAGTTGAGTGAATTTCCTAAGATACTGAAATTCCTTAAATATTTCAAATTTATGAATTTCCTGAATTCCCTGAATTTCTTGAGTTTCTGAAATTACTTGAGTTTTTCGATTTTATTGCATTCTTTGAATTCTCTTAATTCTCTGAATCTCTTAAATTTTTTGGATTTCCACAATCCTCTGAATTATCTGTATTTTTACCATTATCTGAATGTTTAGAATCCTCAGAACATTTCAAGTTCTCTGAATTTCTTACATTTTCGATTTTAAGGAATTCCTTCAATATTTGTTATTTTACAAATTCCTTGAATATTAAGAATTCTTGAAAATCTCTGAATTCTTTGAATTCCTAGTATATTTCAAATTCACTAAATTTCTTTAATTCTCTCAATTCCTTAATTTCCTCTTAATTATTAGAATCTTCTGAATTTTGTAAATTCTCTGTATTCCCGAAAATCGTCAAATTTACTGACTTAGTGAAACATCCGGAGTTTCCTGAATTCTCTGAATTCGTGAAAATTTTTAAATTTTATAGATTCTTATAAGGCTTTTGACGTTTTGAATTCTTCGAATTTAAAAAAAATTCTAAATCTCCTTAACATTCTGAATTTCCTGAATTTCTTGAATATTTCGAATTGATTGAATTTCTTAAATTTTCTCAACTCTAAATTTCTTGAATTCCTAAAGAGACTTAAATTTTCCGAACTCCCTGAATATTCGAGTTCCTGAAATTACTTTAATTTTCTGAGCTTACTAAATTCTTTGAATTTTCTTTATTCTCTGAATTTCCTAAATTCTCTGAAATTCCGAAATTTCCTGAATCCTCTACATTTTTAGAATTATCTGAATGTTTAAAATCATGTAAATATTATAAATTATCTGCGTTTCCTAAATTCCTTGATTCTCTAACATTCCTTCAATATTAAGATTTTTCTAAATCCCTTGAATATTCGAAATTCCTGAAAGTCTCTTAATTCGTTGAATTGCTAGAATATTTTAAATTTACTGAATTCCTTAAATTCCTCTCAATTATTCAATTTCTCTAAGTTTTAGAAATTCTTCTGAATTTCTAAGTTTCTTTAATTACCTAAATATCCGGAGTTCCCTAAATTCTTTGAAGTCCTAGAATATTCTAAAATTTACTAAATTTCTTTGATTCTTCTTAATTCCGCGATTCTTTCTTATTCTGCGAATTCTTTCAAATTCCTTGAATTATCTAAATTTCTTGAAATTCATGAGTTCCCTGAGATCGCTAAATATACTGAATTACCTGAATATCTAGAGTTCCCTGAATTTTCTAAATTCCTAAAAAATTTTGAATTTTTTGTAAAATCTTTCCCTAAGTTCTGTTAAAGTTCTAAATTTTTGAAATGCCTGAAATTCTTTGAATATTTTTAAATTTATTAAATTTCTTCAATTTTCTTAACTTCTTCTTAAATTTTCTATTCCCTAAATATTCCATGTACCTGAATTTACTTGAGTTTCCTGAGTTTACTAAATTCTTTCAATTTTCCTAATTCTCTGAAATTCCTAAATTCTCTAAATTTCTTAAGATCCCTCAATTCTCAAAATTTTCAAAATCATCTGAATTTCTGAAACCCTCTGGATATAATGAGTTCTTTGCATCTTCTTAATTCCTTGATTTTCTTACATTTCTTTGATATTAGTATTTCTCTAAATTCCTTAAATGTTTGTAATTCCCGAAAATCTCTTGATTCATTCCAATCCTAGAATATTCTAAATTGACAGAATTCCTTTTGATTTTCTCTAAATTCTGCGAATTCTTCTGGAGTTCTTTAATTTTTCAAATTTTCAGAATTATCTGAATTCCTGGAATCCTCTGGATATTATGAATTCTCTGCATCTCATAAATTTCCTGATTTTTTTACATTTCCTTAATATTAGGATTTTTCATAATTGCTTGAATATTTACAATTCCTAAAAATCTTTGGTTTCATTTAAATCCTAGAATATTTTCAATTGACTAAATGCCTTTAAAGGACTCTAAAATCTGTAATTTTCTCTAAATTCGGCGAATTCTTCTGAATTTCTTGAATTTTCTAAATTCTCAGAATTATCTGAATTCCCAGAATCCTCTGAGTATTATGAATTCTTTGCATTTTTTCAAAAGCCCTCAGATATTTTAATTTTTCTGAATTTTATGAATATTCTGAATATCCTGATCTTTTTAAATTTTTCTGCATTTTTGAAATCTTTTGAATATTCCAAATTTATCAAACTCCTTCAATTTTCTCAACGCTGAATATCTTGGATTCCTGGAGATTCTTGAGTTTCCTAAATTCTCTGAATATTACGAGGTCTTAAAATTACTTGAATTTTTTGTGTTCTGACTTTTTTGATCTATTACAATTTTCTGAAGTTTCTGAATTTTTTGAATTTCATGAATTTTTTCAATTTCGTGAATTCTCTAAATTTGCAAAATTCCCTGCATTCTCTAAATTTTCAGAATTATCGGAATTTTCAGAATCCTGTCAATATTATAAATTCTCTGCATTTCCTAAATACCTTGACTTTTTTACATTTCTTTGATATCAGGATGTCTCTAAATTCCTTAAATATTCGGAATTCTCAAAAATTTCTTGATTCTTCAAATTCCTGAAATATTTTTAATGAACTGAATTTTTTTAAATTTCTCTCGACTCTCTTCTTTCTTCTAGATTCTGCGAATTTATCTGGTTTTTTTAAATTTTCTAAATTTCTCGAAGTTAATGAATTTTTCTAAAATCCTTAAATATACAGCATAACCTAAATATCCGGAGTTCCCTGAATACTATAGATTCCTAAAAATTTTCGAATTCAGTGAATTTCTGGAAGTCTGTTGATATTTTTATTTTATTTTAATTTCATGAGTATTCTGAATTTCTGATATTTCTCGGAGTCACTAGATCCCCTAAATTTCTTGGACATTTTGAATTTCATAAATTCCTGAAATTCCTGAAATATTCCAAATTTATAAAATACCTTGAATTTTCTAAACTCTGGTTTACTTGAATTCCTGAAAATCCTCGAATTTGTTAAATTTCCTTGATATTTCGAGTTCCTAAAACTACTTCAATTTTCTGAGTCTAATGAATTCTTTAAATTTTCCTTATTCTCCCAATTTCTAAAATTCTCTGAATTTCTAAAATTCCTGAAATTCTTTAAATTTTCAGAATCATCTGAATTTCGTGAATTTCTTGATTTTTTATTATTTCGTTAGTATAAGGATTTCTCTTAATTCCTTTAATATTCGGAATCCCTGTAAATTCCTTGATTCTTTGAACTCCTAGAATATTCTAAATTCACTGAATTCCTTTAATTCCTCTCAATTTCTTGATTTTTTCTAAATTCGAAGAATTTCTCTGAATTTCTTAAATTATCGAAATTCCTTAAAGTTAATGAATTCCCTAATTTATTGGTTAATTTTTTTGCTTCAAAATTAACTTCTAACAAAAATAACAAAATCAAAAGAAAATATTTAAATGTTTAACCTGAAAGCTGAATCTTTGTACAAAAAATAAATTTCCAACAAACTAGTTCAACTTTCTACTTGTAAGTTAAATTTTTAACTATAATTATCAATTTTTCCGCAAAAATGAAGTAGTTAAATTCACATTAAAAAAAAAAAATAAAAATAAAATTTATAAATTTTTCACCAAAGCGATCAGTTTAAAAAAAAAACGAATTTTTAATGTAGCAGTAGGTTAACTTTTATCACAGTAGTTCACTTTCAAACCAATGAAAATACATTCTCTACAAAAACAAAGTAATTAAATTTTCGACAAAAATCGATGAATTCTGTACAAAAAATATAATAGTAGATTTTTTATTTTTAAACAAATTAACTTTAAATCATATATGATTACATTTTTTACAAAAAGGCGAACTTTCTATACAAAGATATTTTTATTCTAAATTGAATAAATTGAATGTAATCAAAAAAGTTGAATTTATAACAAACAAAATTTGAATCTTAACCAAAAACAGATTATTATAAAACGCAATAGTTAGATTCTTAGAATTACGTTAATCATCTATATTCTGTAAATTCCTAAAATTTTTTTTAAATCTAAGGACATTCAAATAATAATGCAGAAAAGTCAGAGAATTCAGGAGACTTCAGAAGATTCCCTTAATGCAGGAAATCTCGAATATTTAAAAAATTTAGGTGATTCAGATGGAATTCCCCATGAGAAAAATTTTTTCCAAGTGAACCACAAAGAGGAAGGGTGGAGAGAGGAGGTTAATTACTTAGAAATACGGGGTCGGAAAAAGAAGAAACGTTAGCAACGGACTTTGGATTCTTGATAGAGGATCCTGGTGAAAGGGAAGGTAACTAAAGAAGGATCGAGAGGAAAGGAGATAAAGCATTTTCTTTATTTCGGACTCGACCTTATATTTTTCTGAATTTCCCTTGTACGAGTCTCGCACAGGAGCGGAAACGGAAAACACTATCAGATAAGGGATACGAAAGATTACTAACGGTTTCGTGCGTTTAATAGTGTTAGCTACCTGGAAGTGTTTTTATGGTTTTCTTTATTAGGTTTTTTTTTTTTTTTTGTAATGAATTTAGAGGCTTTCGAAGCTTTTTATAAAGTGTGTGGAAGATAGGATTAGGCTGTATTATAGTTTTTCATCACCCTACGGCTGCTTGTAGTTTCGAGTACAGTAGTGGAAACCTGTACTAGGGTAATCTGAATGCCAGTATGAGCTAAATAACCGTAAAAGCTGAATATCAGTATAAGGTTAATGTCAGTATGAGCTGAATACTAATATAAGTTAAAAACCATAATAAGCTGATTTTAGTATAATATAAATACCAGTATAAGCTAAATACTAGTATGAGACGAATACTAATATGAGTTGAATACCATTATGAGCTTAATACCAGTATTAGCTAAATAACAATTAAAGTTGAATACCAGTATGAGCTGAACATCAGTATAAACTAAATACCAGTATAAGGTTAATGTCAGTATGAGCTGAATACTAATATAAGTTGAAAATCATCATAAGCTGAATTTTAGTATAATATAAATACCAGTATAAGCTCAATACTAGTATGAGACGAATACTAATATGAGTTGAATACCAGTATGAGCTGAATACCAGTATTAGCTAAATAACAATTAAAGTTGAATACCAGTATGAGCTAAACATCAGTATAAGCTAAATACCAGTATAAGGTTAATGTCAGTATGAGCTGAATACTAATATAAGTTGAAAATCATCATAAGCTGAATTTT
>JAUELO010454898.1:0-12888 GCA_032357855.1 Amphibolips quercusostensackenii | reverse complement strand
TTAAATTGCAGAATGTTTAAAATCAAAATTTTGGTACACGTATTTTCGTCTTTTTTAAAATGCCAGTGCAATTTTAAATGATCGAATTTAATACGGAAGAAAATTTTAACGCTTGCAATTGAAAATAACTTATATGACCAATAGTTAAATTTATTCAATTTTATAGTAGTTGTAAAGATTAAAAATAAAACTCTAGGGCCTTAAAAAAATTCAGTTTCAAATTTTTCACCTTTAGAGGCTTTTGATTTTGAAATTGTTTTATTTGTAAAGTTAATAACTTGAAATTATTAATTTATATTATTTAATCAAGTTTTCTACAGGTTTGTCAATTTCAAACTGGTCAGGGTAAAATAGTCGGAGAATTTTCGATAAAATGAAGTTAAAGTTAATTTGATCATTTTTTGTTTAAAAACTAACTTTTAGAACTGAAAATATAACTACTCCTATTTTGGTTGAAAATTTATCTTTTTTAGTTAAAAATTCCGATATTTGATTGAAAACACGTCTTTTTTGGTAGAAATATAATCTTCTTGCTTAAAAATTTACTTGTTTGCTTAAAAATTGAACTATTTTCTTGGATATTCATTTTATTAACTCAAAGTTTAACTTTTTTATTTTATGCTGGAAATTCATATGTTTCAGTTGAAAATTCAACTATTCAATTCAAAATTCATATATTTTGTTAAAAATTTGTCTTTGGTTGAAAAATAATCTCATTAGTTAAAACTTTATTATTTTGATAGAAAATTAATTTATTTGGTTGAAAATGTAACTGTTTATTCATATTTTTTTTTCCTTTGCTTGAAAAAATATTTTTTCACTGAAAATTAATTTACTTTATTTTGGTTTGGAAATTTATTTTCGTAAGTTGTAAAATTCATGAAATTTGTGAAAAATTTGTTTTTTTCTCGTAGAAAATTAATTTTTATGGTTAAAAATTCAACTATTTGGTTGAAATTTTTTTTTTTTTTTGAAGATTCATTATTTTAGTTAAAAATGTATTTTTTTAAATTGAAAATGAAACTATTTTATTGGAAACCAGTTTTTTTTTGTTAAAAATTAATTTTTGTAAACTGCAATTGTAACTATTTGGTTGAAAATTAACTTTTTAAAATTCATGTTTGCGGTTTGAAAATTTAACTTTTTTGTTGAAAATTCCTGTTTTTGGTTTGAAAATTAATCTGTTTTAGTTGAGAATTTAACTAATTTATTAAAAATTCTTATTATTTGGTTTATTTCAACTGTTTTTCATTAAGACTTAAAATGTTTTTTTGTGAAAATATCAACTATGACTGTTTTAGTTATAAATCCTTTTTTTTGGTTAAATATTCATATCTTTGATTGAAAATGTAACAATTTTCTTGAAAATTCCTTTTCTATTAGAAATTAATGTTTGACCCAAATTTATCTCGATGAGTTGAAAACTCAACAATTTAATTTGAAAACGTAACTTTTTATTGAAAATTTGTTTGTCCTTTGTTTGAAAATATATTTTTTAAATTAAAAATTACACTTTTCCATTTTGGGTCGAAATATTATTTTCATTAGTTAAAAATTAATCTATTTTGTGTAAAATTGGTCTTTTTTGTTGGAAAATTAATTTTCGTGGTTACAAATTAAACTATTTGGTTTAAAACTAATTTTTTTAATGAAGATTCATTGTTTTAGTTAAAAATTCATTTCTTTGGTTGAAAATTTAATTATTTTGTTGGAAACTAGTTTGTTTTTGTTGTTGGAAATTATTTCTTCTACTTTTTCAACTGTTTTTTATTAAAACTTACAATATTTTTGGTGAAAATATAAAATATTACTCTTTTCGATTAGAATTCTTTTTTTTTTTTGTTAAATAATAATTTTGATTGAAAATTTAACAATTTTATTAAAAATTTTTTATTCTATTGAAAATTAATTTTTGTAACCAAATTTATCTTTTTGAGTTGACAACTCAACTATTTGATTGAAAATATAACTATTCAAAATTCGTTTTTTTTTGTTTGAAAATATATTTTTGTAACTGAAAATTGAACTATTCATTTTCTTAAGTTTAAAATTCATGTATTTTGTATAAAATTTGTCTTATTTGGTAGAAAATTAATTTTTGTGGTTAAGAATTCAACCATTTGATTCAAAATTAATTTTCTTGATTGGATTCATTATTTTATTTGAAAATTTATTTCTTTAATTGAAAATTTAACTATTTTCTTAAAAATTAATTTTTTTTCGTTAAAAATTTATTTTTTACTGAAAATATTACTACTTGGTTGAAAATTAACTTTTTTCAAAATTCATATTTCTGGGTTGAACATTCAGCTCTTGTTGAAAATTCCTGTCTTTGGTTGGAAAATTAATTTGTTTTGGTTGAGAATTAACTACTTTGTTCAAATTCGGATTATTCTGTTGCATTTAACTGTTTTTTGTTAAAAAATAAAATATTCTTTGTGGTTAATATCAACTATAGCTCTTTTAGTTGAGAATCCATTTTTCAAATTTATATATTCATTTCTTTGATTGAAAATTTCACTATTTTAATGAAAATTCCTTTTTTTTGTTGAAAACTAGTTCTCTATAACTAAACTCATCTTTTTGAGTTAAAAAATCTTCTTGATTTATATCTATTTGATTGAAAAATCAACTATTTGGTTAAAGGTTTATATATTCTTTTGAAAATGCAGGTTGTTATCGTACCTGAAAGAAAAAATTTATTATGGTCAGGAAAAACAAAAAATTGATCAGGGAAAAGTAAGGGAATTTCAAAATCTGGGTTTTGCAGCTACCCTGTTTATTTCAGTTTGGCACACATTTCAAGACGAAAGGGAAATTAATAATTGTAATCTTGCAAACGAAAAAATATTCGAAAAGAGCGATATTGCCTAGCAAACGAGTCTGGGGCTAAATAACACAAGTTGAGCAGATCGATGTGGATGGCTGGCTGGCAGAATAAACTGCAGGGTTACGAACATGTTTTGATACATTTTCAGCTTTAGCAAATGAATTTTATTCCTATGTATTACTTTACCAATTTTTGAAATAAGAACACGATATTAATAACACACATCTTATAAAGTAGTTTACATAATTTAATAAATAAAATGTACATTCATTAGGGTGGTCCAAAAATGCATTAGGATTTTTTTCTCGAATTTTTATTCATATCGCCCGGAAATTTATTAAAACAAAAAAACGTTAAATAATGAATGCATTTAAGAAAATGCTATTTAGAAGCTCCGCAAGCCCTATGACGTTTAACACGTGTTTCCCATAAAAAAAAGAATTTTCTGTGATATGTATTCAAAATCGTCAGCATTAGATGAATTTAGTTTAAATTAAATATCTCTCTTTACAATTAGCCCTACAATATGAATCAAAAATTACTTTTTAAATATCATCCCCATAGGTCTATCCCATGGCGTCCCCAAAAAAACCCATATGTGAGAAATTAGGTCTTGCGAGCTTTTATTTTATGGTTCAACAATAAAAAATGTAAATTTTATTATTTATTACTACCTAAAAACGAAAAATCATCTGCCTCACTGTGACACCGTCTCATTGAAAATTGATTTTCTCAGGACTGAATAACTTTTTTTGATAAAACTTTTTTTCTCTTTAATCATCAACTTAACATCTAGAGACGCGTTACTATTTAAAACATAGGTTAAATTATAATTTTTTGCAAGATTTTAAGACGTTTTTGAGAACCAATGAAATTCTAACCTCAAAACTAAAACTTAATTTTTTTGGAAATGAAGGTTCTTTTTATCAAACTTTTTTCCCTTGTATTCAGTAATTCAATATTCCGGGGATAGATTATCAGATTATTCTTCAATTGAGTATTTCATTTTTTATCACTGCCTCAATTCGACTTGGACAGGGTAAAAAAAAGTTACAACCCAACATGATCACCTTCGGATAGTATTTTCTCGTAGGTGAAATTTTCTTTTCAATGAAACTTTTTTGATATCAATTAAGTGATACATCAGCTCAAAAGAAAAATTTTATTTATTGATTTATTTTTTATTTTATTTCGATTTTACACAATGTTTTTACGCTCTCCTGCACAATTCCCATTTTGTTACTTACTTTTGCCTTTACACTCTTCAGCTATCTTCTGTTAGACAATGGCTAGAAATTTGCAATTTTTTCGTAAAATTTAAACTTCGATTCGAATTTTTAGTTATAAAAAAATAATAAATAAACATTACAGAAAATAATTTTTCGAACAATCTCTTTTTTTGTGAATATATTTTTCCGAAATAGAAGAGATATTTAAAATATTCTTCAAATTTTTTATATGGACCATATTAAATGTCATTTTTCCTTGAATTAGTTACTGAAAGACTTTCTATCTAAATCAATATCAATATTGATATTTATTATTTATACCTTAATAAAAAATCAGAGAAAAACTGAAAATTGTAGAAATACTTGCAACTTTCTTGTATTACTTTAAAAGAAGATAGTTATGAGCAATAATAGATTGTTTTCACAATTATGTTTGTTAAATTGCATCAATTACCACTTCGCTGTAAGTGAAAAGTTGACAAGTGAAAAATAAAAAAAACGCAACTATCTAGCATATCTATATGATAAGATAGTTATAAAAAATAATCGTTTGTTTCAACAATTATGTTCATTGACTTTTAATAATTTAACCATTCTCTACGCAAACATTGGACAAAAAGTTCAATATTTCCAAAAAAACCGCAACTTTCTAGAATTATTCAAACAGAATAATATTAAAAATAATAGTAAATTATTAAAACTATTATGTTTGTTAAATTGCGATTTATCTCACCTTTCACTAGAGTGAAAATAAAATAAAAAATTTAATATTTTAGAAAAAACCGCATTTTTCTGGCATTATTCAAAGTGAATATTGTTACAAATAATAATAAATGGTTTAAACAATTATTAATATTGAATTCAAAGGATTTGTTCCTGGATCTAACTTGAAAGTTGAAAAATTCTGAAAAAACCGCGACTTTCTAACTTTATTCCAAAAGAAAAATGCAAATACAATAGTAAATCGCTTAGGCAATTTATGTAAACTTCTAATTATTTTTATCAAAAAACCCGCAAAAAATCATAATTATTGCTAAAAAAGCAAAACAGGCTTATAGGGGTTATATTTATAAAATAATTGTTGATTCGTAATCTACAGCTAATTTTGAACAAAAATGTTGAATTTCAATCCGATTCACCCGATATTGACAATTTTCAATAAAATGTACATAATCGTCTTTTTTCTTATGGGAAACACGTGTGAAACATCATGAGGCTTGCGGAACCTCTAATTGTCATTGAAAAAAACGCATTTATTTTTTTGTAGATTCAAACAAATGTTCGGGCAATATGCATGAAAATGAAAAAAAATCCAATTAATTTTTGGACCCCCCTAATAAACAATCGCGCGCATGGAGTTTTTGCATTTGAGAAGGAAAAAATAATAATTAAAAAAATTAAAATTTTGAATAACTATTTATTTTTTAAAAGTTTTTAAACACTAAAATTTGTGCTAAAATAGATTCTGAGATCTTAGAACAAAGAAATAAGTATTATCAGTTTATTTTTCAAGTTATATAAATATAATTTTGCTACGATTCTCGAATTTCTAAAATTCCTGAAAAAATTTTAACCTGTCTGGAATTTCTTTCAAAATTATAAAAAATCTTTCAAAACTGGAAATTTTGCTTTAAAATCTTTTACATTCGTTTTCGAAATTTCAGGATATCATTCGAAATGTTTTGAAATCTTTTTTTTTTAATTTTCTCTGAGAATTAATTTTTTAAATAATAAATCATTTGAAATTTCTCATAACTCTTAAGAAAATTCTTTTATTCTTTTGAAATCTTTGAGAATTCTTAAAAAGCTTCTCTTTTCAAAATCTTCCAAAATATATATTAAAAAAAAATTTATTTTTTTAAAAGCATTCAAATTGTTTTTGAGTCTTTTAAATACTTTAAAATATCCATTAAACTTACTCTTAATTTTTCTCAACATTTTAAACAATCATTCATAACTCAAAATTGTGCTCTAAAATATTTACATTCTTTTTCGAAATTTGAGTATATAATTTGAAATGTTTTGGAAACTTTTTCAATTTTTTCTTGGCATTGATTTTCCAAAATAAAAAGAATTTAAAATTTGTGGTAAATATTAAGAAAAATTTTTTATTCTCTTGAAACGTTTCAAAATTTTTAAAATGATTCTAATTTTTCTCAAAATCTTCGAAAATCTACATTTTGTTTCAAATCGCTTAAAATCTTTTAAAATTTCAAATTATTTTTTAATCTTTTCCAAAATTCTAAATATCTCTAAAAATTACTCGATTTTTTGTCTAAAAATTTGTTATCTTGCAAAATTGAAAATTTTGCTTTAAAATGTTTTACATTCTTTTTGGAAATTTGAGGAAATCATTTGAAATGTTTTGAAATATTTATTCAATATTCTCTTAAAATTCATTTTTTTAGTAATAAATCATTTGAAATGTTCCCAGGAATTAAAAAAAAATGTCTGACTTTCTCGAAACCTTTAAAGATTCTTGAAAAACTTGGTTTTTTGAAATCTTTAAAAATCGATATTAAAAAACCTAATCTTTTCAAAACTTTGAAATATATCTTAAAGATTTTCTAATTTTTCAAAATATTTTGTAATGTTGCCAAATTGAATTTTCTCTAAAAATTAATTTTTAAAAATAATAAATCATTTAAAATTTATTATTAGTTAAATAAAAATTTTTTGATTTTCTTGAAACATTTCGAAATTCTTAAAAAGGTTCTTTTTTCTAATTTTTTAAAAATGTAAATTTTGTTTTAAATTTTTTTGGATTTCCCTCAGATTTAAATCACTTTTGAATTTTTTTAAAGCTTCTAAAACTTCTAAATAGTTGACTTTCAAGAATTTGCTTCTAAAAATAAAATTTTTATTTACTATAATTTAGATTTTAAACAGGCCGTGGCTACATGTACCGTAATTTTGGTACAAACAGCCGCATTTTTTTGGTTCTTTTAAACACTACCATTCAAAAAATATTTAGCACCGAGAAATGGGATAATTTCAGGCATGTAGGATAAATTCGTATTTGAAATGTTTTGCAAACTTTTGCCATTTTTTCTTGGAATCAATTTTTCCAAATAAAAATCATTTGAAATTTCTTGTGAATATTAAGAAAAATTTTGTATTGTCTTGAAACATTTCAACATTTTTAAAAAGATTCTAATTTTTTTCAAAATCTTCGAAAATCGACATTTTGTTCAAAATAGCTTAAAATCTTATCAAATTTTTAATTATTTTGTAATTTCTTCAAAAATTCTGAATATCTCTAAAAAGTACTCGATTTTTTCTTCTAAAAATTTGTTGTCTTGCAAAATTGAAAAATTTTGGTTTAAAATGTTCTAAATTTTTTTCGGAAATTCGAGGAAATCATTTGAAATGTTTAAAAATATTTAGTCAATATTCTCTTAAAATTACTTTTTTTAGTAATAAATCATTTTAAATGTTCCCAAGAATTAAGAAAAAAAGTTTGATTCTCTTAAGACCTTTGAAAATTCTTAAAATCTTGTGTTTTCAAAATCTTTAAAAATCGATATTAAAAAACTCAATCTTTTCCAAACTTTGAAATATATCTTAAACTTTTTATAATATATTGTAATGTTGTCCATTGAATGTTCTCTTTAAATTAATTTTTCAAAATAAAAAATCTTTATTCTTTTGAAACATTTCGAAATTCTTAAAAAGGTTCTTTTTCTAAATGTTTAAAAATCTAAATTTTGTTGTAAATTTTTTAGAATTTGCTTTAGATTTAAATCACTTTTGAATCTTTTGAAAGCTTCTGAAACTTCTAAATAGTTCAGTTTTAAGATTTGTGTTCAAAAAATAAAATTTTTATTTACTATAATTCAGATTTTAAACAAGCCGTGGCTACACGTACCGTAATTTTAGTACAAATAGCTGCATTTTTTCGGTTCTTTTAGACGCTACCATTTGAAAAATATTCAGCACCGTGAAATAGGATAATTTCGGGCATGTGGGGTAAATTAGGATATTCCTAAATGGATAGTTTAAATTACTTATGGAGGCTTTAACCAGAATTTTTTTAAGAAGCTCGTTCCATGACATTTGGACTGTTTTTTTGATGTCGGATTTAATTGACCGAACTATTCAAAATTGTTTAGAAGAATTTTTAATTGGCATTAGCGTCTTATGAATATATGTACTGCGGAGGATCACACCTATTCGTGGTTGAAACTTTTGCCAATTTAGTTTTTTATAAACTGCACGTTTTTTAATTACACGTATTCTTAATACCCTAATTCTAATACAAAAATTGTTTTAGAAGTCCAAATTGGTTCTACATTACAGTTGACATCCCCTTAAGTAATTTTAACTATGAATTAAGGAATGTCCGAATTTACCCCACATGTCAAAAATTACCCCGTTTGACTGTACCTATCACCAATTTTTTTATTTAGGACATTTTTTAGCAATGAGAAAGATGCCTGATCCAACAAAAGCATATGAACGTCTGGCCTGGCCATAAAGATAGTAAAGAATTAAGGTCTGCAAAATGCTTGGCAGACATTTATGAGTCTTTTGTGTCCACGAGGGGTTGAATCCAGGCTCGGAGCTCGGCTCGGAGAGTAAAAATAAAAATGGACAGTTTATTACTTCTGAAACATTATTTCAGTAGTAAAAATAAATTATTTCACTTACGTTTCGACCTATTTTACCCGCATCTAGGTCAAAAATAAATGACACATTTGCAGCCTTTCATTAGTCTCTTATATCCAATAAAACATGGGCCTGGGCTAAGCTTTTCAACCCCCGGAACCGCGGCAGTCAAATATTAATTCGTTTTATGAAGCCTCCCTTAATTTTCTACCTCAAACAGGAAGCTCTTATTCCTTTTTATGTTATTTCTCCTCCAAATAGTCTAAAATTTACTTGAAAAAGAATATTTGTAGACAGTAATAAAAAGAAATGCTTTATTTGTCGTGATTAAATTCATGTAGCAAATGTTTGTGAATATTTCCATTTTTCTTTATTGTTTCAAGTTATTATTTCGGTGTGTCTACTCTATTTTTGGTAGAAATAACTGTAATTATCTCCTTATGTAAAAAATGTATATCCAATGACAAAAGGGATAATGCGAAGACAAATTAGCCTATTTCTAACATTAATTGATATTGTTATTGTACAATGTATAAATACAACATCGTTAAGGGTAATTATCAAAGACGATTTTATTGATCCGCTTTTTTGTCACGGCCATCACCACTAGTTTGCTTAACACAGTAATTCACTTTCACCTATATACATTCAAGTTTTCTGCTTAGGGGCCATCCATAAATTACGTGACAGCTTGGAGGAAGGGGGTTCAGGAAAATGTTACTATTTATCACAATTAGGGTATTTGAAGTTAAGTTCCAGTGAATGTACAATAAAGAGTTGTTATAACTTTATAAAGACTTCATATAGTTGAATGTATGATTAGTACTTTGATTTTTTTATCATTCTGTGAAAAAATAACACCCGTAAAGACAAGTTTTTTCACAATTTTTCAAATTACTCCTACTTGAAAAATTATTTAATATTTTTTACGTTTGTCGAGTTAAGGTAAGATATTTGTAAAAAATCCAAAGTATTTCAGAAGATTTCCAAATATTTCAAAGGATTTTTCAGAAATTTCAACCAATTTGACGGGATTTGATAAGATTTCTGAACCCCCCCACCAATGTTTCACGAAACATATAAAACTTTTACCGTAAAGCGATTCCATGTTTCACGTAAATAGCGCATATTTAATGATTTCACAACTGATAATAAACCGCCTGAATTTGAAAGATCACATCAAAGTAATTCCTTATATTTTATTGCAAAGATTAATTTAATTAATTCTAAAACTTGTTTAGCAATCATTGAAAGAAATAACGGAATAGATTCATCGTGCAGGTGGGATCAAGATTATCTTACGAAAGGAAGCTTCTTATGATTTTAATTATGCAATTCCAGAAACATTACTGCAGTGTGGTTGAAATTAAATAATATAAAATTGAATCATTTTTGTTTCTCAAATTGATTCAAAACTTTTAATGTTTTTAAAGAATTAGCAAACCTATTATGTCTATTTTTTACAAAGAATTCCGTAATATCATAATGGGTAGAGAAATTGAAAAAAAATGTTGAAATGATCCAAAAGTTTTATAAAAATCTAAAAATATATAAACATATAAACCCTGATGGTTTGCCTACTAAAAGTCTGAAAAAATGTAAACAGATTATTTAAATTTTCTGATAAAAATGCCGCATTACACTTTTTCTGTAGTATCATTTTTTATATGACAAAAAAGGTTAATCACATATTATTGTTCATTAAACAGCACAATATACAAGAGTATACATATATGATTGCTACTTTTTTCAGTCATACTTTTCGTTATTCGTATTACTTAATATTACCAGTAATACACGTGCACTGGCGTGTTGAAAAATACAATCTTATTTGTGCGTAAATTAGATTTTCGAACGTTCTGTTTTATTTTATTTACTTCCCTTACATAACTTACCCCTTTTTACCCGTTTCTAAAGATTTCAGTAATTTTGAAGGATTATAATAAAGTTTCAAAGAATTTATTAAAATTGAGAGATTTTAAGATTTCAAAGATTTGAAGAGATTCTGAAATATTTCACGGTATTTCCAAAGATTTTAAGATATTTTGAAAGATCCCAAGGAGTTTTAATCAATTTTAAGAAATTTCAAAGATTTTAAGATACTTTAAAAGATTAAAAGGAATTTCAAAAGATTTAAAGTATTTGAAGAGGTTTTGCAGGGTTTTAAATATTTTTTGATATTTTTGAAGATTCCAAAGTATTTTCAAAAGCAAAAATGTCAAGGTATTTCAAAGTATTTGAAATAACTCATGGTTTTTTAAAGAATTCCAAAGAATTTTCAAAAGATTTAAGAAATTTCTAAAGATTTTAATTATTTTAAAGGATTAAAAAAATTGATACGTTTTCAAATAATTTCGCAAATATTTTGAATATTTGCAAGAATTTTGTAGGACCTATAAGGTATTAGGAAATCCAAAAAGATTCTAAAGCATTTTCAATGGATTTCAATGAATTTTATAAGGGATTTCAGAGAATTTGAATGATTTGGAAAAATTTTTAATATTTCAATCTATTTTATAAAATTATAAATCTTGTTTTACATGTTTAAGAAGCTTAGGATATTTTAAACGATTTCGAAAAATTTTAATAAATTTCAAATGATTTTAAAAATTTTAGGTTTTTTCAAAAGATTGCAAAGAATTTTTAAGAGATTACAATTTTTTAACAAATTTAATCAGATTTCGTGTAACTACATGGGATTTAAATGGATTTTATTACATTTTAATTAAATTTTATAAAGGATTGGGAATTCCTTACCGTATTTTTAAGGATTACCAGGAATTTAAAAGAGATTACAAAATTTCAAGAATTATTATCTGAATTCATGTATTTTAATGGCATTTTAAGGGATTTCACGATATTTGAATCAAATCTCAGAGAAATCATTTACCAGAATCGAGATAAAACAAAGAGCTTTAAAGATTTAAAAAGAGTTTTTAATATTTCCTAAAATTTGATAGTATTACAAATATGTTTGGGCATTCAAAAAAATAGTAATAAACAAAAGTTTTTTCAAACAATTTTTTTAATTACTAACTACTAAAAATGATTTCACATTTTTCAATATTATGCGCACTTGCACTATTTTCTAAATACATCCTCAGTAGTATTAGTAGTATTAGTGAATGGGTTCGATTATCTAAATTGTTATAAAAAATATAAACTTGGATGATTTGATAAAAGATTTTTTAAAATTGTAAATATTGTTTTATATTACATTTTATTAGCGTTTATTATGAGCTTATCGAAAGTCTAGAAAAATCCATAACATTAATAATAAATAATTGGAGATATGTTTTAGCAATTTGAAAAAATGATAACAAATTAAATTCGTCCTCTCTCTACGCTGACAACCGTTGTTTTTTCTTATAGACCCCCCCCCCCTCAACTTCGCTCCGGAAAGTAATTTAGCTCAAAAGTCTATCTAAACATAAACATAGGAAAGAGGGTGGCTTTTCATGAAAAAAAAAGGTAATAATGAAGGAATACGTTTTTTCAAATAAAATTAATGCAAATACCATATTAAAAATTTTCAACTTAGAAAGGATAAACTTCTAACATAAAATGAAAAAGTGCAATTTTCAGATAAAAAATTAATTTTTAACAAAAAAAAATGAATTGTTAACAAAAAAGTTTAATTTTTAATCAAAGAGGCGAATCTTAAAAAACTATGATTTTTTTACAAACTAAATCAACTTTCAACCAAGTAGTTGAATTTTCGACTAGTAAAAGATTAACTTTTGAACAAATATTTAAATTTTAAACTAAAAAGATGAATTTTCTAGCAACAAGATTAATATTCTACCAATAAACACGAATTTTCAATAAAATACATCAATTTTCAACAAAATTGTTGAATTTAAAATCCAACAGAACGAATTATCTACAATACGGTTGAATTTTCAATTTAAAAATATAATCTTCTAACAAAGAAGTTTATTTTTTCGAAAAAGTTAAATTTTACCTTAAGGTCGAAAAGAAGTCGAGTTTCTCAAGAAAAATTTTAATGCAAATATACATTAAAAAGATTCATAATTATAAAAACAGATTTCACAAGACAACCTTACATTTTGTTTTAGGTTAGTTTTGATGGGTTTGTTTGAGAATTAAAACACTTGTCCTAGCAGACTAAAAGCTATATATGATAAAAGAAAGGGAGAGTCCTTGTTTTTTATGGGTCCTCTTTCTCTAAACTCTAAAGGGTGGGATGGAATGTATTCA
>JAUELO010454886.1:0-12888 GCA_032357855.1 Amphibolips quercusostensackenii | reverse complement strand
AGATTCAACTAATTCCTTAAATTCAACAAATTTCAGGAATCTAACGAATTTCAAGAATTCCGCAAATACTAAGAGTTCATCGAATTCAAGAATTAGGCGAATTCCAAGAATTCAACAGATTCTAAAAATTCAACGAATGCCAAATATGCAGAGAATTTCAAGAATACAATGATTTCCAAGTATTCAACGTATGCCGAGAGTTCAATGAATTCCAAGAATTCAAAGTATTCCAAAAATTCAAAGAATTTCAAAAATTCAACGAATTCCAAGAATCCAACAAATTTGAAAATTTAACGAATTCCAAACATTCAACGAATTCCGAGTATGCAACAATTTCCAACAATTTAAAAAATTTCAAGATTCAAAGAAATTACAAGAACTCGAAGAATTATAAGAACTCGATGAGTTACAAGAATTCAACAAAAACCAAGTATTCAACAAATTCCAAGAATTCAACAAATAACAAGATTTTAACGAATCTCAAGAATTTAACGAATTGCAAGAATTTAAAGAATTCCAAGAATTCAACTAATTCTAAGAATTTAACGAATTCCAAGAATTCAACGGATCCCAAGAATTTAACGAATTGCAAGAATTCAACAAATTCCAAGAACTTAACGAATTCTAAGAATTCAAAATTTCCAAAAATTCAACGAATTCCAAGTATTCGACGAATTTTTAAGAATTTGATGAATTCCAAGAATTCGACTAATTCTGGAAATTCAACGAATTCTAAGAATTAAACAATTTCCAAGAATTAAACAAATTTCAAGAATTGAACGAAATCCAAGAATTTGATAAATTCCAAGCATTCACCGAATTCAAAAACTCAACGAATTCCAGGGATTCAGCGAATTCTAAGAATTTAGCGAATTCCAAGAATTCATCGAATTCCAAGAATTCAACAAATCCAATGAACTTAACATATTCTGAGAATTCAACAAATTTCAAGAATTCAAAGAACTCTAAAAATTTAACGAATTTTAAGCTTTCAACGAATTCCAAAAAATTCAGCAAATTCCAAACCTTTAATGAATTCCAAAGATTCACCGGATTTCAGGAATAAAACGAATTCCAAAGATTCAACTAATTCCTAGCATTTAACAAATTTTAGGAATCCAACGAATTTCAAAAATTCCACAAATCCTAAGAGTTCAGCGAATCCAAAAATTGGTCGAATTCCAAGAATTCAATCGATTACAAGAATTGAACGAATTTCAAAAACTCAACTAATTCCGAGAATTTAGCGCATTTCTAGAATTCAAAAGATTTGACGTATTCCAAGAATTCAAAAAGTTCAGCGAATTTAGCGAATTTAACAAAACCCAACATTTGGGCGAATACCAAGAATTCAGTGGATTTCAAGAATACAATGAATTCCAAGTATTCAACGTATACCGACGTTTCAATGAATTCCAAAAATACAAAGAATTTCAAGAATTCTAAGAATTCCAAAGATTTTTAAGATTAAAAGCAATCCAAGAATTCCTAGAGTTTAAAGAATTTCAAGAATTTAAAGAATTCCAAGAAATCAAAGTACTCAAAGAATTCAAAGAATTACAAGAATTCAAAGAATTACAATAACTTGAAAAATTAAAAGGATTCAAAGCATTCTAAGAAATTTAAGAATTCAAAGATTTCCAGCAATTCAAAGAATTCCCAGAATTCAAAGAATTCCAAAAATTCAACGAATAAAAGAAATGAACCGAATCCCAAAAATTTAACGAATTACAAGAATTCGACGAATTCCAAGCATTTACCGAATTCCAAGGACTCAACGAATTCCAGGAATTTAGCGAATTCCAAGAATTCAACAAATCCAACGAATTCAACATATTCCAAAAATTGAATAAACTCCAAGAATTCAACGAATACCAAGAATCAAAAAAATTCCAAGAATTAAAAAAATTCCAAGTATTTAAAGAATTTTAAAAATTCAGATGATTTCAAGAATTAAACGAATTCCGGAAAATTCGACGAAATCCAAACCTCAAATGAATTCCGAGGATTTAGCGGATTTCAGGAATGCAACGAATTCCAAAGATTCAACAAATTTGAGAATTCACAAATCCAAGAATTTCAACAATTCCAAGAATTTAACCAAATCCAAGAATTCAACAAATTCTAAAAATTCAAGAAATTCAAAGAATTCAAAGAATGTAGCCTTTAATGAATTCTAAGGATTCAGCGAATTCCAAGAATGCAACAAATTACAACAATTCAAAGAATTTCAAGGATTCAACGAATTCAAAATATTCAACGAATTTCAAGAATCTAACAAATTCCCAGAAATCAATAAATTCCAAGAATTAAACGTTCCTAAGGATTCGACGAATTCCCAGAATTCAACAAATTTAAAGGATTCAGCGCATTCCAAAAATTTAATAAAATTGACGTACTGCAAAAATTGAAAAAATTAAGAGAATGCAAATCCCAAGAATTCTAAGAATTTTACAAATTCCAAGAATTTAGCGAATTTCAAGAATTTAAGTAATACCAAGGATTGAGCAAATTCCAAAAACTAAACGAATTCCAGAAATTCAGCGTATTCCAAAAATTTAACGAATTTCATGATTTCCAAGAATTTTAAGAATTTAAAGAATTCCAAGAATTTAAATATTTCAAAAAATTCATCCAATTCCAAGAATTCAACAAATTTGAAGAATTTAACGAACTCAAAGAATTCACCGTATTCTAAGATTTCAACGAATTCCAAGAATTTATTTGAATTTCAAGAATTCAACAAAATTAAAAAATATAACGTATTTCAAGAATTCAACAAATTCAAAAATTCTAAGCATTTATCAAGTTCTAAGAATTCAACGAATTCAACGAATCCAAAAATTCAACGAATATAAAGAATTCGATGAATTCCAAGAATTGTGCGAATTCCAAAAATTTAAAGTATTCCAAAAATTCAACGAATTACAAGAATTCAACGAATTCCAAGAATTCAACGAATTCCAAGAATTCAGAGCATTCTAAGAATATGAATAATTTGACGTTTTGCAAGAATTCTGAGTATTCTACGAATTTAAAAAATTTTTTTAATTAAAAGAATTCAACGAATACCAGGAATTCAACGAATACCAAGAATTCAACGAATTCCGAGAATGCGACGAATTCCGAAAATTTAACGAATTTCAAGAATTCAACGTATTTTAAAAAATTTAACGAATTCTAAGAATTAAAGACATTTCAAGAATTCAACTAATTCCAAGAATTCATCGAATCCAACAAATTCTAAGATTTCAACGAATACCAAGAATTCAAAAAATTCCAAAATTTCAACAATTTCAAAAATTTAACAAATTTCAAATACTCAACTAATTTTGAGAATTTTTCGCATTTGCAGCGAATTCAGCGAATTTCAAGAATTCAACGAATACCAAGAATTCAACGAATTCCGAGAATGCGACGAATTCCGAAAATTTAACGAATTCCAGGAATTCAGCGTATTCTAAAAAATTTAACGAATTCTAAGAATTAAAGGAATTTCAAGAATTCAACGAATTCCAAGCATTCAATAAATTTCAAAAATTTTAAAAATTTCATTTTGAGAATTTAGCGCATTTCCAGAATTCGAAGGATTTAACGTATTTCAAGAATTAAGAGAGTTCAGCGAATTTAGCGAATTCAACAAAACCCAACAATTTGGCAAATACTAGGAATTCAGCGAATTTCAAGAATGCAATGAATTCCAAGTATACAACGTATACCAAGAATTCAATGAATTCCAAGAATTGACAGTGTTCCAAAAATTTAAAGAATTTTAAGAATTTAAAGAATCCCAAAGATTAAAAGATTTATAGCAATCCAAGAATTTGTAGAATATAAAGAATTCCAAGAACTCAAAGAACTCAAAGAATTCGAAGAATTACAAGAATTTAAAGAATTTTAAGAACTTAAAGAATTAAAGGATTCAAAGAATTCTAAGAATTTGAAAATTTTAAAGATTTCCATCAATTCAAAGAATTCCGAGAATTCAAAGAATTCCCAGAATCTAGAGAATTCCATGGATTCAGCGAATAACAGAAATTAACCGAATTTCAAAACCTTAACGAAATCCAAGTATTCAACATATTCCAAGAATTCAACATATACCGAGAATTCAACTGATTCCAGGAATCTAACGAATTCCAAGGATTTAACCAAAACCAAAAATTCGACAAATTTTAAGAATTTCAATAATTCTAATAATTCAGCGAATTTCAAGGATACAACGAATACCGAGAATTCGAAGAATTTGACGTATTTTGAGTATTTAACATATTCCAAGAATTAAACGAATCCTAAGAATTAAAAGAATTTTAAAAATTCAACGAACTCCAAGAATTCAACGAATAGCAAGAATTCAACGCATTCCAAGAATTTAACTAATTTCAAGAATTTAACGAATTCCAAAAATTCAACGAATTCCAAGAATTCAGGGAATTCCATAAAAATAAACAAATTCTAAGAATTCAACGAATTCCAAGAATTTAAAACATTCTAACAATTTCTAAGAATTTAAAAAATTTCAAGATTTAAAGAAATTACAAGAACTCGACGAATTACAAGAGATCTTTGAATTACAAGAACTCGACGAAATTCAAGGATCCAACTAACTCTAAGAATTCAAAGAATTCCGAAAATTTAACAAATTTCAAGAATTCAGCGAATTAAAAGAACCCGACAAATAACAAGAACTCGATGAATTACAAGAATTCAACAAAAACCAAGTATTCAACAAATTCCAAGAATTCAACAAATAACAAGAATTAAACGAATCTCAAGAATTTAACGAATTGCAAGAATGTAACGAATTCCAAGAATTCAACTAATTCTAAGAATTTAACGAATTCCAAGAATTCAGCAAATTCCAAGAATTCAACGGATTCCAAGAATTTAACGAATTCTAAGAATTCAAAATTTCCAAAAATTCAACGACTTCCAAGTATTCGACGAATTTTTAAGAATTTGACGAATTCCGAGAATTCGACTAATTCTGGAAATTCGGCGAATTCTAAGAATTAAACAATTTCCAAGAATTAAACAAATTTCAAGAATTGAACGAATTCCAAGAATTCTATAAATTCCAAGCATTCACCGAATTCCAAAAACTCAACGAATTCTAGGGATTCAGCGAATTCCAAGAATTTAGAGAATTCCAAGAATTTTGCGAATTACAAGAATTTAACAAATCCAATGAACTTAAAAAATTCCGAGAATTCAACGAATTTCAAGAACTTAACGACTTCCAAAATCCAATAAATTTCTGGAATTTAAGGAACTTCAAGAATTCAAAGAATTCAAAGAATTCAAAGAATTCAACGAATTCAAAGAATTCAACGAATTCCAAGAATTAAACAAATTCTAAGAATTAAAAGAATTTCAAGTATTCAAAAAATTCAAGGAATTCAGCAAATTCCAGGAATTTAAGGAATTCCAAGAATTCAACAAATCCAACAATTCGACGAACTTTAAGAATTTAGAAAATTTCAAGATATCGAAGAATTCCAAAGATTCAACGAATTCCATGAATTCAACTAATTACAAGAATTCTAAAAATTCTAAGAATTTAACGAATTTTAAGCTTTCAACGAATTCCAAAAATTCAGCAAATTCCAAACCTTTAATGAATTCCAAATATTCAGCGAATTTTAGAAATGCAACGAATTCCGAAGATTCAACTAATTCCTAGCATTTAACAAATTTTAGAAGTCCAACGAAATTCAAGAATTCCACAAATCCTAAGAGTTCAGCGAATCCAAAAATTGGGCGAATTCCAAGAATTCAATCGATTACAAGAATTGAACGAATTTCAAAAACTCAACTAATTTCGAGAATTTAGCGCATTTCTAGAATTCAAAAAATTTGACGTATTCCAAGAATTCAAAAAATTCAGCGAATTTAGCGAATTTAACAAAACCCAACAATTTGGCAAATACCAAGAATTCAGTGAATTTCAAGAATACAATGAGTTCCAAGTATTCAACATATACCGAGGTTTCAATGGATTTCAAGCATTAAAAATATTCCAAAAATACAAAGAATTTCAAGAATTCGAAGAGTCCCAAAGATTTTTAAGATTAAAAGCAATCCAAGAATTCCTAGAGTTTAAAGAATTTTAAGAAATCAAAGTACTCAAAGAATTCAAAGAATTACAAGAATTCAAAGAATTTTAATAACTTGAAAAATTAAAAGAATTCAAAGAATTCTAAGAAATTTAAGAATTCAAAGATTTCTAGCAATTCAAAGAATTCCAAGAATTCAAAAAATTCCAAGAATTAAAAAAATTCCAAGTATTTAAAGAATTGTAAAAATTCAAAGGATTTCAAAAATTAAACGAATTCCAGAAAATTCAAGAAATTCCAAACCTTAAATGAATTCCTAGGATTCAGCGGATTTCAGGAATGCAATGAATTCCAAAGATTCGACTAATTCCTAGCATCTAACAAATTTTAGGAATCCAACAAATTCCAAAAATTCTACAAATCCAAAGAATTCAGCAAATGTAAGAATTGGGAAATTCCAAGAATTCAACGCATTCCAAGAATTCAACAAAGTCCAAGAATTCAACAAATTTGAGAATTCACAAATCCAAGAATTTCAACAATTCCAAGAATTTAACCAAATCCAAGAATTCAACAAATTCTAAAAATTCGAGAAATTCAAAGAATTCAAAGAAAGTAAGTAGCCTTTAATGAATTCTAAGGATTAAGCGAATTCCAAGAATGCAACAAATTCCAACAATTCAAAGAATTTCAAGGATTCAAAGAATTCAAAATATTCAACGAATTTCAAGAATCTAACAAATTCCCAGAAATCAATGAATTCCAAGAATTAAACGTATCCAAGGATTCGAAGAATTCCCAGAATTCAACAAATTTGAAGGATTCAGCGCATTCCAAAAATTTAATAAAATTGACGTGTACTGCAAAAATTGAAAAAATTAAGAGAATGCAAATCCCAAGAATTCTAAGAATTTGACAAATTCCAAGAATTTAGCGAATCTCAAGAATATACCGAATTCCAAGAATTCAAAGAATTTAAAGAATTTAACCAATTCCAAGAATTTAGCGAATTTCAAGTATTTGACGAATTCCGAAAATTCAACGAATGCCACGAATTCAACGAATACCAAAAATAAAAATAAAAAATAAAAATAATAAAAAAAAAAGAAAAATAAAAAATAAAAAAAAAACGAATTTCATGATTTCAAAGAATTTTAAGAATTCGAAGAATTCCAAGAATTCAAATATTTCAAAAAATTCATCCAATTCCAAGAATTCATCAAATTTGAAGAATTTAACGAACTCAAAGAATTCACCGTATTCCAAGATTTCAACAAATTCCAAGAATTTATTGAATTTCAAGAATTCAACAAAATTCAAGAATTCAACGTATTTCAAGAATTCAACAAATTCCAAGAATTCTAAGAATTTAGCAAATTCTAAGCATTCAAGGAATTCAACGAATTCCAAAAATAAACGAATTTAAAGAATTCTACGAATTTCAAAAATTCAAAGTATTTCAAAAATTCCACGAATTCCAAGAATTCCAAGAATTCATCGAATTCCGAGAATTCAACAAATTCCAAGAATTCAACAAATTCCAAGAATTCAACGAATTCCAAAAATTCGAAGAATTCCAATAATTCAATAAATTCCAAAAATCCGCGAATCCAACGAATCCCAAGAATTCGGAGCATCCAAGAATATGAATAATTTGCCGTTTTGCAAGAATTCTGAGTATTCTACGAATTTAAAAAATTTTTTTAATTGAAAGAATTCAACGAATTACAAGAATTTAACGAATTCTAAAAATTCAACGAATCACAAAAATTCAACAGATACCAAGAATACAAAGAATTCCAAGAATTCAAAGATAAACAGGAATTAAAAAAATAACAAGAACCTGACGAATCACAAGAACTCGATGAATTACAAGAATTCCACAAAATCCAAGTGTTCAACAAATTTCAAGAATTCAACAAATTCTAAGAATTCAACGAATTCTAAAAATTCAACAAATTGCAAAAATTCAACAAATTTCAAGAACGCGACGAATTCCAACAATTCAACGAATTCCGAGATTTGACTAATTTAATGAATTCTAAAAATTCAACGAATTTAAACAATTTAAAGAATTCTAAGAATTATACAAATTTCAAAAATTTAACGAATTTCAAGAATTGAACAAATTCTAGGAATTCAACGAAAACCAATAATTCAGCGAATTCCAAGAACTTCACGAATTCAACGAATTTTATGAATTTAACAAACTAAGAATTCAACAGATTTCTAGAATTAAACGAATTCTAAGAATTCAAAGAATTCCAAGAATCCGCGAATCCAACGAATCCCAAGAATTCGGAGCATTCTAAGAATATGAATAATTTGACGCTTTGCAAGAATTCTAAGTATTCTACGAATTTTAAAAATTAAAAAAATTTAAAGAATTCAACGGATTCCGAGAATTCAACGAATCACAAGAATTAAACAGATATTATATTATATTATAATTCAAAGATAAACAGGAATTACAAAAATAACAAAAACTCGACGAATCACAAGAACTCGCTGAATTACAAGAATTCTACGAAATCCAAGTGTTCAAAAAATTTTAAGAATTCAACAAATTCTAAGAATTCAACAAATTCCAAGAATTCAACAAATTGCAAGAATTTAACGAATTTCAAGAATGCGACGAATTCCAACGGATTAACGGATTCCGAGATTTGAACTAATTTAATGAATTCCGAAAATGCTACGAATTCCAGCGAATTTCTAAAACTCCAAAAATTCCAAGAACTTAGAAAATTCCAAGAATTCAGCGAATTTTAAGAATTCAACAAAGTTTAAGAAATTACTGAATTCCAAGAATCTGCAAATTCCAAGAAGTCAAAGAATTTCAAAAATTCCAAGAATGCCATGCATTCCAAGAATTCTAAGAATACAAAGAATTTGAAAAAATCCAAGAATTGAACGAATTCCAAGAAATTAACGAATTTCGAGAATTCAACGAATTTTAAATACATTAACGAATAACGAGAATTCAGCGAATTCCAAGAATGCAGCATATACCAAGAATTGAACGAATTAGAAAAATTCACAAATTAGAAAAGTTCAACAAATTTCAAGAATTTAACGAATTCCAAGAATTTTGCGAATTCCGAGAATTTAACGAATCACAAGAATTTAACGAATTTCAAGAATTCAACGATTTGAAGAATTCAACGATTCAAAGAATTCAACGAATTCCAGGAATTAAACGCTTTCAAAGAATTTAACGAATTTAAGAATTTAATTTAATTCTTGGATTCCAAGAATTAAACGAATTTCAAGAATGCGACGAATTCCAACAATTCAACGAATTCCGAGATTTTAACTAATTTAACCAATTCCAAAAATTTCATGAATTCCAAAAATGCAAAGAATTCCAAGAATTCAATGAATTCTAAGAATTCAAAGAATTAAAAGAATTCTAAGAATTATAGGAATTTAACGGATTCCAAGGATTTCAAGGATTCAAAGGATTCCAAGAATCAAATGAATCTCAAGAATTCTACGAATTCCAAAAATTTAACGAATTCAAAAAATTCAACGAATTTTTGCAGTTCGATAAATATTTGGAATTTTTTGAATTCTTATTCAAAAAATGCCAATATTTATCGAATTGCAAAAATTTAAAGATTTCTGAAAATTCAAGGAATTACAAGAACTCGCTGAATTACAAGAACTCGGTGAATTACAAGAATTCAACGAACTCCGAGAATTCACCGAATTCCAAGAATTCACCGAATTCCAAGAATTCACCGAATTCCAAAAAGTCAACGGATTCCAAGAATTCAACGAATTCCAAGAAGTTAACGAATTGCAAGAAGTCAACGAATTTAAAGAATTCAACGAATTGTAAGAACTTAACGAATTCTAAAAATTCAACGAATTCCAAGAATTTATCGAATTTCAAGACTTTAACGAATTTCGAGAATTCAACGAATCACAAAAATTCAACAGATACCAAGAATACAAAGAATTCCAAGAATTCAAAGATAAACAGGAATTAAAAAAATAACAAGAACCTGACGAATCACAAGAACTCGATGAATTACAAGAATTCCACAAAATCCAAGTGTTCAACAAATTTCAAGAATTTAACAAATTCTAAGAATTCAACAAATTCTAAAAATTCAACAAATTGCAAGAATTCAACAAATTTCAAGAACGCGACGAATTCCAACAATTCAACGAATTCCGAGATTTAAACTAATTTAATGAATTATAAAAATTCAACGAATTCAAACAATTTAAAGAATTCTAATAATTATACAAATTTCAAAAATTTAACGAATTTCAAGAATTTAACGAATTCTAGGAATTCAACGAAAACCAATAATTCAGCGAATTCCAAGAACTTAACGAATTCAACGAATTTTATGAATTTAACAAACTTTAAGAATTCAACAGATTTCTACAATTAAACGAATTCCAAGAATTCAAAGAATTCCAAGAAATAAACAAATCTTAAGAATTCTACGAATTCCATAAATTTAACGAATTCTGAAAATTCAACGATTTTCAAGAATTCAACAAATTCCAAATATTCATCGAATTGCAAAAATTTAAAGACTTCTGAAAATTCAACGAATTACAAGAACTCGACGAATTACAAGAATTTAACGAATTCCAAGAATTCAACTATTCAAAGAATTCAACGAATTCCAAGAATTAAACGTATTCAAAAAATTTAACGAATTCCAGGAATTTTACGAATTTTAAGAATGCGATGAATTCCAACAATTCACCGAATTCCGAGATTTTAACTAATTTAACAAATTCTAAAAATTTAATGAATTCCAAAAATGCAAACAATTATAAGAATTCAATGAATTTTAAGAATTCAACGAATTCAAAGAATTTCACGAATTCTTGGAATTATACAAATTTAAAGAATTTAACGAATTCCAAGAATTCAACAAATTCCCAGAATTCAACGAATTCCAAGAATTCAAGGAATTCCAAGAATTCAGCGAATTGCAAGAATCCAAGGAATTCAAAGAATTTCTTAAATTCCAGAAATTCAACTTATTTCCGAGATTTGATCGAATTCAACTTCGGATTTCAAAAATTTAACGAATTCTAAGAACTTAACGAATTCAACAAATTGCAAGAGTTCAATAAATTCCAAGAGTTCAACGAATTCCAAGAATTCAACGGATTCACCGAATTCCAAGAATTCAACGGATTTCAAGAATTCAGCCAAGATTTGAACGAATTCAACAAATTCCAAGAATTTAAGGAATTTCAAGAATTTAGGAAATTTCAAGAACTCAACGAATTACAAGTATTCAACGAATTCCAAGAATTTAACAGATTCCGACAATTCAATGAATTCTAAGAATTCAAAAAATTCCAAGAATTTAACGTATTCTAAGTATTTAACGATTTCCAAGTATTCAACAAATTAAACGATTAAACGAATTCCAAGAATTTAAAGAATTCTAAGAATTTAACGAATTACAAGAATTCAACGAATTCCAAAAATTTAGCCAATTCCAAAAATTCAACGAACTCCAAAAATTCAGCGAATTCACGAATTCGAACAATTCAACGAATCCCACGAATTCAATAAATTCCAACAGTTCCAAGAATCCTAAGAATCCAATGAATTCAAAGAATTCAACCAATTCCAAGAATTCGTCGAATTCCAAAAATTTAATGAATTCTAAGAATTTAACAAATTTCAAAAATTTAACGAATTCCAAAAATGCAACGAATTCCAAATTCCAAGAATTTAGCGCGTTTCCAGAACTTAATGAATTTCAAGAATATAACGGATTCTACGAATTCCAAAAATTGAACGAATTGCGAGAAATTCCCCAATTCCAAGAATTCAACGAATTCCAAGAATTCAACGAATTCCAAGAATTCAACGAATTCCAAGAATTTAACGAATTCCAAGAATTCAAAGAATTTAAAGAATTCCAGGAATTCAACTAATCTCCGAGATTTGAACGAATTCAACGAATTCCAACAATGCAATGAATTTTAAGAATTTAACAAATTTTCAAGAATTCAACGGATTTAAAAAGTTTAATGAATTCCAAGAACTTAACGAATTCCAATAATTTAAAGAATTCCAAGAATTCAACGAATTCGAAGAATCAAACTAATTCGAAGAATCCAACGAATTCCGAAAAATCTTTGAATCCCAAGAATTTAACGAATCCCAATAATTTAAAGAAAATCAAGAATTTAAAGAGTGACAATAATTTAACCAATTTATAAGAATTCATTAAATCAGAAGAATTCAGCGAATTTCAAGAACTCCGAAAATTCCAAGAACTTAGAAAATTCCAAGAATTCAGCGAATTTCAAGAATTCAACAAAATTTAAGAAATTCCTGAATTCCAAGAATCTGAAAAATTCAAGAAGACAAAGAATTTCAAAAATATTAAGAATGCCATGCATTCCAAGAATTCTAAGAATACAAAGAATTTTTTAAAATCCAAGAATTCAACATATTTTAAGTATTCAATGAACTTTAAGAATTCAACGGATTTCTAGAATTCAATGGATTCCTAAAATTCAAAGAATTCCAAGAATTAAACGAATCTTAAGAATTCTACAAATTCAGATATTTAACGAATTCCAAAAATTCAACAAATTCCCGATATTCATCGAATTGCAAAAATTAAAAGACTTCTGAAAATTCAACGAATTACAAGAACTCGACGAATTACAAGAACTCGATAAATTCCAAGAATTCAACGAATTCCAAGAATTTAACGAATTCCAAGAATTCAACGAATTCCAAGAATTTAACGAATTCCAAGAATTCAACGAATTCCAAGAATTTAACGAATTCCAAGAATTCAACGAATTCCAAGAATTTAACGAATTC
>JAUELO010454874.1:0-12889 GCA_032357855.1 Amphibolips quercusostensackenii | reverse complement strand
GTCTGTTGACGTTGTCGTTGTCGTCTGTGAACACGATAACTTTTGACAGAATCATCAGGCTAGACTGTGCTTTAGCGTACTCTAGTAGCGTGTACAATGAAAGGACAGGTTTATAAGCCAGCCATTTTGGATAAGAACTTAAAAAGTTGTTGAATTTAAAAAAATTTTCAGCCCACTTTTTTCAACACAAAAAAAATTTTTGTACGGCTATTCATAGTGCTTAATAAGATGAACAATTCATCCTTCTTATTTTTTTTATGAAATGAAAATTAGCAGAGTAACAGCATTTAAACAATTAAAAAAAGAATATGAAAATTTTAAGCTAGAACGCACGATATGAAAAAAGGGAAGATAAGAAAAATGTTTATTTTCAAAAACCCTACAAGACTGTTCTAAAGACTTTTAGAATTTTCTTAGAAAACCGAAAATTTAAATTTTGTTCGCACAGAAAAATAATAAAAAATAAAAAATTTAATTTTGTGGTTAAACTGTGCAAGATAAGAAATAAGATAATTTAACAAAAATTGTGTATCAAAAAAAAAAAAAATTTGTTACTAATCACTTTTTCATAGAACTCGTAGTTTTTGCTTATTCGTAAAAAAGAACAAAAAAAAAATAAGAGAAAAAAAATGTCGACAAACGACACAAGCTACAAAAGAAAGTAATAAGACAAAAGTTATTCACCTAAATGAGGGCTACAAATTTTTTGCTTAATCATTTTTGATAGGCTGTGTTGTTTTTGTTTTATTTGTGAAAAACATTAACAATTAAAAAAAATGAAAAAGAAATACAAGCTACGGAAAATAATGATAAGACAAAAGTTGTTCTCCCAAAAAAATACTACAAATTTGTTATTAATTAGTTTTCGAGAAAACGCGTAATTTTAATTTTAACTATAAGAAATAAAATAAAAAATTAAATTTCTGGTAAAAATTAAATTAAAAATTAAAAATTTAACTTTTTGGAAAAAGAGCACAAGTTCCAATAACATTTTATTTAACAAAATTTTTCTCCTAAATCATATCTAAAAATTTTCTCGAAGCACTAACGTTAGGGTGCGTACTTGTAGTTTAAATTGTGAAAAGTAGCACTGAAAATAAACAAATTGAATTTATGGAAAAACATGATACTTTTTTAGGGTAGCTGAGAATAAAATTGAATGCAAAATAAGAAATCATTATGAAAGTAATCATCATAAAGAAAATTTGTACTTTATTTTGCAATGTGCGAATAAGCAATCAAAGGCTAAGGTACAAAAGAAATATAATATAAATTTGATATAATAGAGTTAAACTCAATGTAGAAAAGTTTGCACCTCAGACAAAATCGATTGCAAAACACGAGATACGTGATGAAAATGTGTTCGTTAGAGCCGAAGGAGCTTCAACAAAAGAGAATTCACAATCACAAAATTATAGTTGCACAATTGCACAAATATGTAAATTTGGTTAAGAAATCATTTATTTGTAACGCTGTAATTTACAAACTTTTTGTACCACGAAAAATTGTAAGAGTCAAAAAAATTTTATTTTTGTTCAAAGATGCTAAAAATAATTCTAAAATATTATTTTGTTCATGATGAATTAAGTTGTTAGAAAAAAAATTCTACACGAAAAATGATTAGAATTTCGAAAAACTTACCAAGGTATTCGTAATCAGGGGACTTTTTCTGACCTTTTGGATCAAAATTAGATTCCTACTGAAAAAAGATTTTTCATTGAATTTTTCCGTTTTAGGTTTATCAAGAGGTAATTATTCCTATTGATGGCACGTTTTAAAACATTTTTACCATTGTTTAAAATGAAACTTTTCTTTATTGAACTTTAGTGTTTTTTTTTCGAATTTAACCATTCAGTTAAAAATGCATCTTTTTATGTTAAAAATCAGACTATATGGTCGAAGATTTAAGTATTTCGCTACAAATTTAATTATTTAGTTGAAATTCAACTATCTTATAGTCATTTTTTTCGAAAATTCAAACTTTTGTTTAAAATTCCTTCCTTCAAATTAAAAATTTTTTAATTGCAAACAAGTCATTTTTTGTTGAAAATTAACTTTTTTGTTAAAGTTATTATCTCTTATAAAATTTGTCTTTGTAGCTTGAAATTTTTACTATTTGGCTAAAAGTTCAACTATGTTGTTGAAACTTCATCTCTCCTCCTTGAAAAATTAACTGTTTCATTGTTGATTGCTCAGATTGGTTAAAAATAAATTTGCTTAAAATTTGAATATTTCTATGACAATTTATCTTTTGAGGTTAAAAAGTTATCTTTTTTGGTAAAAAATCATTTTTGTCAACATGAGTGTTATTCGAATAAACTAACTTTTCTATTTTTGTCATGAGTCACCCTATTTCCTCTTTATGAGATAACTTTGAGCTATGAAGTCTGATATTTTAATATTTTTAATTATTCTTGATTTATCACCGAGGCATAGAAACGGAAAAAAACGCAAAATAAACGTTAAATCCGTGATTAGCCAACGTGTGAGTTACTTAATAAGGGGGTGGAGGGGCTTAGACAAAATTTGAGTTCAGGTTAAGAAAAGGGGGTATACAATAGCTTAAAATTAGAAACGCTGTTTATGGAAGGCCCCTTATTGCAAGTTTTATATTGATCTTAATTGAATGCAATTTTTCAAAAAAAATTTCTTGACCCAACGCCTGATAAGCTAAAAAATTATAGAAAATTTTTTAATTATTAATGGTTCTAAGCTTCTAATTAAATGTTTATTCTATGTAAATAAGCTGACGTCTTTGTCTGAATAGCAGCAGCATTATTGTAAAAAAGCTGACGTCTTTGTCTGAATAGCAGCAGCATTATTGTAAAAAAGCTTATTTTTCAGACAAGTCGTAATCGTCAAAATCATAATTAAAATTACTGAAGAGCTCAAATTATTCACACATATTAAGCGTACTTCAAATTTTAAAGTGAAACTTCTTTTGAGGCGTCTTTTGCTCTTTCTCTCTATCTCTTACTATGCGATCTTCTAAAAACTCATAGTGATTTCTCACGAAAATTTACAAAGTTAAACCATCAAAGTTTTACTCTTACCATGCAGCCTCACTGAAAAACACAGTTTTTTTTGAAATGTTAAATTTTTCTCATAAGAGGTGTTTTTCAAACATAAGGGTTGTTTTGCGGGAATTTTTTTTGCAGAATTTAAGAGCCTAAAATTCTGGTGCAATTCAATTTTTCTTACTTTGTGATTTTAGACAATGAAGGTGCTAAGTTGATGTAAGGTATCATTTTCTACAGGAAAATTGATAAACATCAAATGGTTTATAACAATTCGAAAACAGGAATTTAGTTGGTCACTTTAAGAAATGCAAATTACTATGAGAGTGGAGGGTGTAAAAAACGTTAATCTCTTAGAAGAATGTTCGTTAGGATTCTATAAAACCAGAACAACACTTATAACACTTGAATTGTTGATACCAATTAAAAAAAAGGCATTTGTTTTAGCATTATGAAAAATTTCATTTCATAAGAGAATAAAGGGGGTCGAAATCGTCAATCTTACCGGATGATATTTTTTGTGCTTCGAGGCAGTCATACATAATGATAAACACCTTATTTTCAATAACAATTAAGAAACAAGAATTTGTTAAAAATTAATTTCTTTGTTGGTTTCGGGCTCTTAAAAAAACCGCAAACTTTAAGCTTCAACCCTTAACGCGAGATGCAGCCTCATCGTACTGCGCAGATATGACTTTGTTAAAAAAAGTCTTTTTAAAATATAACAGTATCAATGGAATCTTTGATATTTGGGCCCCTTAAAAATACTAACCCTAATTTTTAAATAAAATTTCTGTTATAAAAGATTTAACTTATTTGAAGTTTTATAAAGTGGTGTCCTATAAGTGGCGTTATGTTATTTAGGGCATACGGTCAGTTTCTGAAATCTTTCTCTGTTGCTTTCGAAAGCTCAACAAGAGCCCAAAAGTCCAATGTGCTCTGGTTCCTCTAAGGTAGATTCTTTATGAAGTATTTCTTTCGATCAGGGTTATTTTTAAAAATTCGTAGTAAGTGCGTTTAAGAAGCACAAAAAAGGCCTAAAAGTATGATGTCCTTCAGTATGTCAAAGTTAAATTATTTATATATGGGTTTGGATTTTTAGGTACAGGTGTGGTTTTTTGAAAAAAAATTTTGTGCATTCACGATCTTAAAAAAGATTTAAATTTGTTAATTAATTAATTAATTAATTAAAATAAATAATTAATTAATTGTTAATTAAAAGTCTATTCCAAGTTTGTGTTTTGTCAAAGGGGGTACTTTTTGTACTTAAAGAATAGTTAAAAAAAAATTTTGTAAGGTATTTAAGAGCTAAAAGTTATCCCAAAAGTCAGTGTTTGTTAATATAACTTGTTTATAACAATTTTTTTATAAAATAAACAATTTTTGTTATTTACGCACACCGTGGTATCAAACTCAAGCGAAGCCGAGCATGGAAAAAATTTTTTTAAAAAGAATTTAAAAAAAAATTTGCAGCTTCTTTTGTTTGTGAGTGTTAACACTGACAGCGCAGCGCAGCGAATGGTCTCACTAAAATGACGATACCTCCGGAACTAGAAGAGTCTCCATTTATTCCATTTTCTTTTCAAGAACTGCGATTATACAAGAAATCTTCATGTTCTCCTTTAGCAAAAAGTAAAAGGGAAATATTTAAAAAAAAATTAAATCAAAAAATTGTTTGGACAATGAAAGCAAGACATGAGCAGGTCTTAGTTAATATCCAGACAATGACGGCCATGCATGAGCAGGATGTCGTCAACATCTAGCTAATCAAGGCAAATAATGAGCAGGATGTTGTCAATATCTAGCAAATGAAGGCAAAAAAAAACAGGATGTCGTCAATATCTATCCAATAAAGGCAAGGAATGAGCAGGATGTTGTCAATTTCTAGCTAGCAAAGGCAAGGAATAAGCAAGATGTTGTCAATATCTAGCCAATATAGGCCATACATGAGCAGGATGTTGTCAATATCTAGCCAATAAAAGCAAGAAATGAGCAGGATGTTGTCAATACCTAGCCAATAAAGGTAATATGTGAGCAGGATGTTGTCAATGTCTATCCAATAAAGGCAAGAATTGAGCAGGATGTTGTCAAAACCTAGCCAATAAAGGTCATACGTGAGCAGGATGTTGTTAATATCTAGCCAATAAAGGCAAGAAATGAGCAGGATGTTGTCAATGTCTAGCCAGTAAAGGCGAGAAATGAGCAGGATGTTGTCAATATTGAGCCAATAAATGCGAGTAATAAGCAGGCTGTCATCAAATCTAGCTAATAAAGGCAAGGAATGAGCAGAATGTTGTCAATATCTAGCCAATGAAGGCGAAAAATTAGCAGAATGTTGTCAATATTTAGCCAATGAAGGCCAGATATGAGCAGGATGTTGTTGATATCTAGCTAATGAAGGCAAGACATGAGCAAAACTTGACCAATATTCAGCCAATAAGGTAAAACGTGAGCAGGATGTTGTCAGTATCTAGCCAATAAAGCAAGACATAAGTAAGTTGTTGTCAATATCTAGCTAATTAATGACAGACATAAACAGGATGTTTTCAATATCTAGTTAATAAAGGCAAGACCTGTGCGAGACTTAGTCAGTATCCGGCCAATAAAATCAGACATAAGAATGATGTTCCTAATATATAGCTAATGAAGGAAAGCTATTAGTCAAATATTGTCAATGTCTAGAATGTGAGTATTAAATTAGGAATTGTTTCATCATAGAAAATTTAGTGATTCTATGAAAAAAGGTTTAGATTAACTACCGTATCTAACGTATACTCATCAATAAAGTAACATAGTTAAAAAAAGGAAAAATAAAAGGGAAACCAAAAAGAAATGTAGCACACCGCCAAGCAGTGACGCGAATATGTATTCAGAAAGCAATCGCCAACGAGAAGAAAAAAAACAAAAACAAGTGTAGCACACTGTCCCGAAGTGTGCAAGCTCACGAATAGATGTGTTTAGTGGTAAATGTTATACTTTTGATTGAAAATCCTAAAATAGTTGTTTTGAATAAAGTTCCGAATAGCCCTCACCTCAAAGTTTTGACACTTCGTATACTGATGTATTTTGAGGCGATGATTACTGAAATCATAATTAAAATGGGTGCAAAGTTTATGTTAATGATTAAAACCATGAAAACTTTATAAAAATAATATTTTTCACATTCGTCTCTGCAACCATTCAAAATTAAAGAAAAATAATTCCAACAAAAGTTATATACCTAGTCAAAATACACATTTCATGTTTCATCAAATTTTTTCGTACGAGTTAAATCTTCCGAGGTACTTGATGATAAAAAATTTAAATTTCATACCTTGCTTTTGCTGAAAACTTAAGTATTTTTGTGACCAATCACTGTAGTTATTTATGTTTCTACTTAATTTTATCTATGTCTCCCCACCAGACTTCAGAAAGGAGTAGGAATTTGGACAGCATTATTTCTGTAGTTAGTCAAAGGGACGTCTTTCCACCCCCCCCCCTCCTTACAAGAAGCTGAAGAGGTTGTATCGATGTGGCCTAAAGTATTTATGTAATAATCTTGTTTTTAAATCTTTGGTATGATATGATATAGTGCTTAAAACGTTAAGGGGCTTTCATGAACAACAAGGCCTAATTTTGGCCACTTTTTGACAACCCTACCCCAATGTAGTCTAACGTGGCATTATTTTGACCCCCTACCCCCTAGGGTGCTACGTGGTTTTTTTTTTATTTCATGTAAAACGAAAAAAAAAAAAAAATTTGACAAGGTTTGTTAAATTTTTCTCTTTTCTTTAAACGATCTGAATCACTAAATGTCGACACTAACCACTTATGTAAGTTACTGATGACAATTGACTCAACTCGACTTGGTTTGCACGGGTCAAATTCATGATTTCGCGTAATATTTAAAAAAAGAATTTGGCCATGCTTTTTATTATATAGTTATAAATTCATCTTGTTTAGTTAAGAATTTCACTGTTTGCTATTTGCAACTATCAATCAAAAGTATGCTGAAGCGATTATTTCGTTAATAGAAGGAAATTCAGTAATAATATGTTTTACTTTGAGCCATAAAAATGACAAAATATTTGTTTTATTACTCTATTGTGATAAACATAGTTGATAGAAAAGAAGACAACAAACATAATATTGCCAGTAAGTAATGCATTTATTTCAGAAAGCATCACATAAAAATAACATATTTTAAAAAAATACGTGTTCATATTAAGGAAGGCTGTTTGTCACAGCATCAGATGTGACGTAGAAACGCTTACGCGTTACATTATTTTTTTTTTCCTCAAGCATGAGTCTGGTTATCTTCCAGGAGGTCCTGGACGAGGTCCCAAATAGTGAGGATTAACAGATCCATCAGCAAAATGTTCAGTGTATGTATCATAGGCGGGCATATTAAGGCCAAGTGCTTGCATAGTCCGGGATAAAAGATGTTCCTGTTGATGGAAATCATGTTGACTTGCCTCACGATAACGATTTCTTACAGCCTGTTCGTACATTCTTGCAGAAGATGTGGCGTATAAATAATCAGATAACTGAGGGTTTTGACTTTCTACATTAGAAGATCTTGTTTGTACCGGTCTGAGAAATCTTGGATCTACATTCGCCAAATAATAAAAAATTTTATCATTACAAGGGGTCCCTAAGAAAAAATATTTCGTCTTAAGGTTTCCCTTGGCTCGTCTTAAGTTCGTCTCCAAGACGACTGTCTCGCTAGCGTTCAGGGGCGAGACTTAGATATACGTCTTAAGTATGTCTTGAATGGGGGCGATTGAAGACTTAGCCATAACGAATTATTTTCACTCGGACTTCTTTGAATAATTTAAATTTTCTATGAAAAACTTGAAAAATCAAATTTGAAAAAATTATTTTTTGTCTAATTTTGTTTAAACAATCGAAAGCTATAATTTTTTTAGATTGGCGACAGACTACGTCATGTTCACAGTTTCACAGTATAACCCTCTTACTATTGCAATAATGATTGAGGCTAATCGTACTATCTCGTCTCAGGAATGAAATTAAAAAATGACTTTTTAACTAAATTCTTAAATTTTCTATGAAGTAGATTATTTTTCAACAAACTGCGGTCAATTTGAGAGAAAAATGTAATCATTAATATTTCAGGTAAAGCAGATTTTTATTTTAGTTAAAAAACAGAGTCAAGCAAAAGTTGCTCTTAAACAAAATTGTTTAATTTTCAACAATAAAATTTTTTACCGCGAAAAGCAAAATTTTTAATGAAATACACAAAATTTCAATAAAGGATGATTTTGCAGTTAAGAAAGTAAAAAAAGTAAACCAAATTTTTGAAGTTTTAAGTCTAAGTAGGACTTTTTAAACTAAAAGCATGAATTTCTAACAAAGAAGGTAATTTTAATATAAAACAGCAAATTTTCTATAATGTAAATTACTTTTCAACTAAAATATCTATTTTCAACACAGAATTGTTTTTTAAAATATTTTCAACATAAGAAATTAATTAAAGAGTAAAAAAAATCCCAACAAAATATGTAGTTAAATTTTAAACCAAGGAAATAAATTTTTCAATAAACTGATGTATCTCCACAAAATTAGTAATTTATTATCCACTGAGAAAGACAAATTTTCTCGAAAATAATCACAGTTAAACTGACAATAAAAAAATTAATTCATAATAAGAAAACTAATTGCTACGAATATAGTTCAATTTTTAATCAAAATATTTTTAACTAAACTTAAGAATCTTCTACCAGAAAGATGAATTTTTATCAAGCTAGTTAGGATTTCAACCTATTAGTTGAATTTTCAATTAAAAGTGATAAATTTTCAACGGAAAATAGAATATTTAGATTTCAAGTTTGAAATTTGATTTTCAACAAAAAAATTTTTTTAAAAAATTCAGTTAATTTTGAAAAGAATACATGAGTTTGCAACTAACTGAATGTGCCTGCTGCTGCTGTTGCTGCTGCTGCTCCTGCATCTCCATGCATAGCTTCCGCATTTTGAGCCATCTCACGCATTGCTTTTTCTCTGAACCATGCTTCTCGTCTGTCTGGTATTAATGTTGACAATCTTCTTCCTCCTCTTCCTGTTCTTACCCTTGATGATGATTCTGTGAAAAGACTGCTAGTATATACAAAACTCACTACATCTGATCCAAACGATCTAGACGTTGACCGGTGATCTACATTTTCTAGGTATTGAAAAAATTGTAAATATATGGAAACATGGAAAAATTGGTAGAAATATAAAAAAATATGTCAGTATAATTAAGAATACCTAAAATTATTGATGATCACTCCAGAATACTCACAAATAGTTCGGAATATATATCATAGCTAATCATAGAATATGTATTTGTTGAATGTTCGATTCAACTTATAATGAAGATTCTCAATTAAATTTAAAAAAACGTCTTTTTTCTCAAAAAGAATACATATTAAACTTCATAAGGCTTGCGAAACCTCCAAAAATTATTTTTTCAACAAAAAAATATACATTCCTTTTTTTTATGGATTCGAACTAATTTTGGGTCCTCAAGCGCATCTGACGAATCTGGCTAAATCTGGATAAATTTTCAGTTAGGCAAACCGATTTTCAACTAGAATAAAAATTTATCACCAAAATATTTTAATTTTTCAACAAAAAATTGAATTCGATACCAAAAAATAATTTTTTAAACAAAATACTTTAATTCGTCACAAATTACACGAATTATTAACCAAATAGTTGCTTTTTTATAAAAATCTTGCAATTGGTAACAAAAAAAAAGAAATATCGAGTAAGAATCTCAATTTTCCACAAAAGAACAAATTTTTTAAAAAATCTGAAACTATTTTAAACCAATATGAACAAGTTTTTACCAAAAATAAGTTAATCAAATTCACAGTTAAAAAAATTAATGTTTAATCAGAAAATGAATTTTCAAGAAAAACTAAAAAAAAATGTAGTTCTTTAAATTGATGCGATAGACAAAAAATAACCTTTTTTTAAATATATGTAGTCTATTTTTCAACCAAACAATTTTTAATTAATATCTAGAATCTTCTTCAAGAAAAGCGAATTTTTAATAAATAACGTAAACTTTCAATAATGTAGTAAAACCACCAACTGAAAAGGTGAACTTTTAACGCAAAATTAAAATGCTTAATGACAATTAAAGAAAATAATTTTTCACTCAAGAAAAGAACTTTGTGTCAAACTTTGGTTGAATTTTTAAAACAGGTACCTGCGAACGGTTCCCCCACTACACGGCTTCCCCTCACTCAGTCCAACTGCTGCCGTCGATCCTAATCCGCGGAAGTCCTTTTTGAGTCCTTTTTGCTTTTTTATATTTTACTTAATCTCATTGCAGTAGCTTTAATTTATTGGTATATTTTACTTTCATGAGGTTTTAAAATGATTCAAGGGATTTCTAGAGATTTCAAAAGATTTTACAGATTTCAAATTTTTTCAAATAATATATAGGAATATCTAGAGATTTTATCAAATTTTAAAGAAGAGAAAGATCTATTTTCAAAAAAAGTTAAATTTTCAGTTGAAAAATATGATTTTTGACAAGAATAGGCTATTTTTTAACAAAATAATAAAACTCTACCAAAAGAATTTAATCTTGAACGAAAAAATGAATTTGAAATAAAATTAGTTTTACTTTCTACCGTGTAGTTGAATTTTTAACAAAAAAAGTGAATTTCCAACTAAATGTGGGTCAAAAATTCGAAATTTTTGTTTAACTTCATCTTTATTGAGAAAAAATCGATCTTTTCATTTGAAAATGCAACTGTCTTGTCGAGGGTTATTTAATTTGGTTGCAGAATCAAGAATTTTCCACAAAAATCGTGTTGTGATAAAAAATCTTTTTCCATTTAAAAAAAATATTACCGTCTGGTTGAAAATTATATTACTTGGTTTAAATTTAAAGAACTTCGTTAAAAATTATTTTTTTGAGTAAAAAATTACTTGTAGTTTGTTTAAAATTTAACAATTTCGAAAACTTATCTACTTGGTTAAAACTCAAACTACTTAGTTGAAATTTTATTTTTCTGGTTGAAGTTTCATAATTCTTGTTGCATTTTTATTCTTCTGGTTGAAAAATTAGTTATTTCATTAATCATTGTGAATTGATTTTTTTTTTTAGTTGAAAACTCAACTATTAGTTTTAAAATTTAATTCTTTGATGAATGATTTACCTCTTTAATTGGAAATTTAAATATTTTGAAGAAAACTAATTTTTTTGTTAAAATAAATCTTTAAAGTTGGAAATTCAACTGTCTAATATTATATTTTCCGTTGAGAATTTATGTTATTTATCTAAAAATTTTATCATTTGTGTAAAAATTTAATAACATAATTAAAAAGTCATCTTTTTCAGTCAAAGAATAACTTTTTGATTCACAATTCAGCTAGTTTGATTGAAGTTTTAACTAATTTGTTGAAAATAATTTAATTATTTCTTTTCTTCATTTTATTCTTTTAAAATTAATTTTTTTAGTTGTAAATTTAATTATTTTGTTAAAAAATAGTTTGTTGCTGTTAAATGTTATATGTTTTAGCTGAAATTTTAACTATTTAATTTCTAGTTAAAAATTGATTTTTTCTCTCTTCTTCGAAAATTTCTCAAAATCTTAAAATCTTCCTTTAAATATTTAGAAATATTTCAAAATCTACGAAACCTTTTAAAATCTTTGGTAACCATTAAAATATTTTAAAATCTTATGAAAGTAAATTATCGTACTAATAAATCAAACCTACTGCAATTGATTCGATTAAAATGTGGATGTATTACCGTACATATTGACATAAAAACAATAAATAAAAAATTAGGCCACATGAATCTTCTTGAAACTAAATGCTTAATTAAAAAAAAAATTAATTTAAAATCGGTCAAAAATTGCCTTCTATAAGTTATTTTAGGCCACGTTTTTTTAATTTCAATTCGAAAATAGTTTTGAGAAATGCGATTGTTTAGTCAATGAACCAAATTTATCATATTAGTTACTGAGTTTTCAAATCTGTACAAATTTTAGCATCCGGAATTTTTCAAGTTAGGTAAAATATTGCACTAATACATTAAAGATAATGCAGTGGATTTGAGTTATATATGCTAAAAACTTTCCATAAAATTTCACATAATCTTGAACATTTATTTTATGATTTCAAACTTTTCTGGCCTCCATTTCTCTGCAGCACGTCAGGTTTTCGAGATTTCTTGAAACACATTTTTTTTTTTAATTACAAGTCAGGAGATAGAATGTTGTAAAAAATTTTTTCAATGTAAATAAATGTAAAATTTTGATGTATTTTTTTAACCAAATCCGACAGCATGCTTGTTTCTGTGATATCTTATATGGTTGCCGAGATAATCTAGTCATTCTCTTTATTTTCCAATGCTGAAGAAATTTCAAAAAAAAATTAGGGTTCAGGCTATCACTGTTTAGAAGATACATGGCAGAGAAGATGCCTCTCTCTACGGAGTTGACAATTTGACGGCTTACACGTACTTGAAGCGAATCATTGTAATGTATCTAATATTTCTTTGTACCACAGTATTTAATTTTTTGAATTCTTGAGAAGGTTTTAATCACGTAGGCGTCACACGGGCGCTGTACACGTAATAAAAAGGATCGGTCGGGGAAAAGTGTACATAGCGCATGTGCTACTCCCCTCTACTATAGCGCATGCGCAACTACCCTCTACTATGGCACATGCCACTGCTCCGTGCTCTTTCGCGTATCGTGCTCCGTGCTGTTTTCATTTCCTGCTAGACCTCTGCGGAGTCACATGTATGCTAGCTATACCCCAATTCACTAGCGCTGATTGTGAGCCATCATTCGACACTCATTCTGCAACAATTGCAAAATAAAGCGTAGTTGCAAAAATCATTCAGATAGCTTCTGTTACGT
>JAUELO010454863.1:0-12891 GCA_032357855.1 Amphibolips quercusostensackenii | reverse complement strand
TTTGCTGAATCAGGTGAATTTTAAAATCAGAATGACAAATATTCCAAAAAGAGATAAATTTTCAACCAAAGAATTAGATTTTTATTCAGGAAAGTGAAATTTCTTCAAAAATAGATGATTGAAAAAAAACTTCGAAAAATGAGTAAAATTTTTATCCAAAGAAGATTCCAGTTTACTTTATAACACCAAAATAAGAATTGTTAAGAATAATTTAATTTTCTGCTGAATAGTCGAATTTTTAACCAAAACGAATGTCCTCTAAACAAGATTGTTAAATTTTCAATCAAATAGTTGCATTTTTGTTCAAGGAAAAGGAAAATTTTACTAAAACAGGTGAATTTTTAAATCAAGAAGATACATTTAAAAAAAACAGTTAAATTTCAATCCAAAGGATTATATTTGCTGCAAAACTCAAACATTTATTTTGATTTAATTAATTTTAATTGGATGATTATATTAGTTGAATAATAATTTTTAATAAATAGTGATAAGAATTTTAGTTAATTAATTTTTAATTCAACATCCTTTGAGACAAAAGAGCGAAAAATTTCAAAATAACTGAATGTTGAAACGAATGCTTGAATTTTTCACTAAAAAATATAAATTTTTAACAGAAATGAAAAATCTAAACTTTTAATTAGAAAAATTAGTTAGAACAAACAACGAGATTAATTTTCTACAAAAAAATATAATAAAAAAACATTAATTTCTAACGAAATAAATACGTTTTAAGTAATTCAAATTATTAATAAATACTTATAAACATAACATATATATATCTAATATAATATTTATAAATAATAAATAAAATAATCATTTTCCAACCAAACATTAAATAATTGAATTTTGAGTCAAGAAATGAATTGTTTGACAAAGAAATGAGTTTTCAATTAATATTATGAAATATTCAACTGGTATGATAGTCGTATTTTCAGTAAAAAAAAATTATTTTCAACTAAAAAGGAAACAAATTTCCAACAAAATATGTGGTTAAAATTTTGGAAAAAATCCGTTTGTATCCAAAGAAAAAACAATTTTTTAATCAAATATCTTATTTTTCAATCCAAAAAATGAATTTTTAATTAAAATTAAAAATCTTAAAAAAAATAATATAAATTAAAAGAGTTTAACATCAACTGAAATAATATAACTGAAAAAGATAATTCACAATATTTCAGTAAAATAAGTTTAATTTTTAGTTAAAAAATCACATTCAACAACAAAAATCTAACTTAAAAGAAATAGTTAAATTTTCAAACAAAGTGATTATATTTTAACTAAAATTGTAAATCTTTGACTAGGACAGTTGAATTTCAAACCAGAAAGATCAATTTTCAACTGAGATGATGAATATTTGAATAAAATAATTTAATTTGTACAAAAAAGATGAATTTTCAACCATGAAGATTGATTTCCAAAAAGGACGAATTTTCAACTTAAAAATAATGTTGAATAAATAAAAAGTTAAAATAATTTTCAACAAAAGAGTTTAACTTCTATGTAATTTTCTTTACAGCCTAACGAATGGATTTTCAACCAAAATTATAAATATTTAACTGGAATACTTAAATTTTCAACCAGCAAGAATTATATTCAGACAAAAAGATTAAATTTCAAAGAAAAAGATAATTTTTAATTAAGAATCGACTTTTTAACAAAATACGTGTATTTTTATCAATATAGTTGAATTTTTTATTGAAAAAGACCAATTTTTATTTAAGTTGTTGAATTTTTAACTAGAAAAGGTCAATTTCCATTAAAAATGGAACAGTTGAATTTTAAATTAAAGAAATGAATTTTCGACCAAACTGATGAATTTTCAAGTAAAATGATGAATCATTAACTGGGATAGTTGACAAATACTTGAATTTTGAAGTGAAAAATGTTAATTTTCAGCGACAAAGTAGAAATTTCATTTGAAAAAAGTTGAATTTTTAATTTAAGATAGAACAAAAATCTATTTTTTTAAAAAGAAAATATTTTATGCTATAAAAAGCATGAAAAAGATTCAAACCACCTTACTTTTCTGCTCATTAGAGACAAAAATAAGAATTGACAAAAGAAGAAAATAAATTTTTAACCAAAAATAGAATAGTTTAACTTTCTTTTAAAAATCGAATTCTTCATAAAAAACGTATTTTCAGCAAAATAGTTAAATTTTCTACTAAAATATTGAAATTTTTAGTTAAAAAATTGCTTTTGAACAAATTATTACTTACATTTTCAACCAGAGAAATCACTTTTATAAATTGACCGAAATTATTTAAGTAATTAAAACATGAATTTCACTGCGATCAGAAAAAAATTTCCGGATTTTAATTGAATTCACGGTCAATAAAGTTCCCAGTCATTTCCTAGTTAAATCGCCAGCCTGAAAATATTTATCTTACTTATATTGTCAATCTTCCAGCACTTATAAAACTCACAAAAAGTAAATGTGTGCTGAACTCTTGACGCGAATATACAGTAATACATTTAAGTAAATTCACATTAAATTAAATATTCTTGATATTAAAAATAATCAAATGAGATAGTTATGATATAAGATTTAATGAAACATGTCAATAAAATATTCGACGTTAAAGTAAGAATACGAAATATCACTTGTTGCGCCACCAATGTTTGGCCTGGTACCCGTCGTTTCTACAAGCGGTAAGAATTTTGCTGGTTAGTATATTAGGACCATTTCGACTTTTTTTATTTGCTTTAGAACCCTTCATATCTTCCTAGACTGTCTTCAAATTTATATTCGCTGCCTCTTCACTTTACGCCAGACTGTCTTAGACATTTCAGAGTCTCCAAATTGTTTTTTCTTTATCAAAATTTTCTAGACATTACAGGATTTTATGTGATTCTTTCTTTTACTTAGTATTGAATTATCTTGTGAATATTCAAAGAAGAAGGCTTTTAATTTTTATAACATTTTGGTACTGTCCAAACTTCCCAGGCGGAATTCTACACTTTTTATAGGACACATTTTTTCCGAGCAGTGTGGTTTCCTCTGATCAATAAACTTATTTTAACTGTAGAATACTAAAAATAAATCGTAATGATCAAGAATTGAATGTTCTATCATGTCCAAAATCAATACCGAAAACGATTATCTATTGATGGATGGCGGTGTAAGAATCATAACCTTGACAAGGTTTAATGACAAAGCCTAGTGAAAATGTTTATTATATTTCGCTGACTAACCTACGGCTATTATTTTTTGTGAGAGTAGTCAATTGAGTATATAAGCTTTATTTGAATATGAGAATCTTTCTTTCCTTTAGACCTTCTTTCTTTTTGACCATTGATGCAGTTGAATGCTCCTGTTTACTGTTCAATATTATATCATACCGAATTTAGAATCTTATGATATTGTGCAAAATAGTAATAGTTTTAGCTATTATTTACTCAAAAAACTGATTTTTACTGTAGGATAGTAATGATAAATTGTAATGATCGAGAATCAAATACCTCATCATATGCAAAAGCAATATCAAAAACAATTATACATTGCTGGATGGAGGTGTCAAAATCCTACCCTTGACAAGATTAAATGACAAAGCCTAATGAATATATTTAGTATATCTAATTGATTAACTTTCTGATATTTGTTACTACAGCAGAAGTCAACTGTATGCATGAGCTTTATTTGAATGCAAAAACATTCTTTTGTTTTTTCTAAACTGATGCAGTTGAATGCTCTAAAAGGTTTTCCTATCTATTGTAGGGTGGTTTTTCTTAACCAACAAAATCATTTCAATTAAATGAAACTGATGATGAGTCATAATGATCAAGAATTGAATTTTCTATTATGTCCAGGTGCAATACCAGAAAAAATACCTACTGATGGATAGAGGTGTCCAAATAACATCCTCGACAAGGTTTAATAACAAAGCCTAATGAAAATATTTATTATATCTTATTGACTAACTTTCTATTAATTTTTAATAGGAATCGTCAATTGAATATTTAAGCTTTATTTAAATAAAAAAATCTTTCTTTTTTTTGCGTTTTGATGCTGTTGAACGCTCTTCTTTTCCTGTCTACTGTAGCCTTGTTTCCCTTACTTAGTAAACTTATTTTAACTGGAGGACACCAATGATAAATTGTTACGATCAAGAATTCAATATTTTATCATGTCAAGCTTAAGATTTTATTACATTGTGTGTAATAATTATGGTTTTAGCTATTAATTACTCATAAGCTTATTTTGATTGTAGGACACTAATGATAAATTGTAATGATCAAGAATTGAATTTTCTGTCATGTCAAATTCACTATTTTATCATACTGTATTAAATAGTTACAGTTTTAGCTATTATTTAGTCAACAGGCTTATTTATATTGTAGGGTACTCATGTCTAAAAGTAATACCAGAAACGATTATCTATTGATGGACAGAAGCATTTAAATAATAATCTTGATAAGGTTTACTGACAAAGCCTGATAAGAATATTTATCATATCTTGTAAACTAAATTTCTGACATTTCCTTCGATAGAAATAGTTAATTCAATATATCAGCTTTATTTTGTACACAAAATTCTTTCTTTCTTTTTGCAAAATGATGCAGTTGAACGCTTTCAAATGTTTTCCTGTCTACCGTAGGATGATTTTCTTCACTAAATAAACAAATTTTTTAGAGTCAAGAAGTGATTATTTAAGCATGCCAAATTCAATATTTCATAATATTATTTTAAAAAATTGAAGTTTTACATATTAGTCACTTAATGAACCTATTTTTATGGGAGAACACTAATGATGAATCGAGAATTGGTCATCCCATTATATCCAGAAGCAATACCAAAAACGATTATGCATTGATGGATGGAGCTGTCAAAATCATACTTTTGAAAGGTTTAATGGCGAAGCCTAATGAAAATGTTTATTTTATCTCATTAAGTAACTTCCTGATATTTGTATCTCCAGGAGTATTTAACTGAATGTATAAGCTTTATTCGAATACAAAAACATCCTTTTGTTTCTTGCAATCTGATGCAGTTGAATGCTCTGAAAGGTTTCCCTAACTATCCTAGGGTGGTTTTCCTTATCAGCAAACTTATTTTAATCAAATAAAATAGATAAGGAGTCGTAATGATCAAGAATTGAATGTTTTATTGTGTCCAGGTGCAATACCAGAAACGATCACCTACTAAAGGATAGTGGTGTCCAAATAACATCCTTGACAAGGTTAAATGACAAAGCCTAATGAAAATATCAATTGCATCTTATTGACTATTTTTCTAATATTTTTTTATAGCAATCGTCAATTGAATATGTAAGCTTTATTTAAATAAAAAAATCTTTCTTTCTTTTTGCGTACTGATGCAGTTGAACGCTCTTGTTTTCCTGTCTACTGTAGCGTTGTTTCCCTTACTCAATAAACTTATTCTAATTGCAGGACAGTAATCATAAATTGTTATGGTCAAGAATTAAATATTCTGTCATGTAAAATTAAAACTTTTCTTATATTTTGTAAAATAATGATAGTTTTAGCTATTATTCACTCAATAAACTTCTTTCTATTGTAGGAAAATAATGATTCATTGTTATGATAGAAGTTCAAATATTATATCATGCCAAATTTACGCTCTTATGATATTTCGTAAAATTATGAATCTTTTAGCTATTATGTGCTCAATAAACTTACTTCGATTGTAGCACACTAATGATAAATTGTAATAATCGCGCATTAAACATTCCACCTTATTCAAAAGCAATACCAAAAACGATTATTTATTGATGGAAAGAGGTGTCAAAATCATACCCTTGACAAGGTATAATGACAAAGCCTAAAGAAAATGTTTATTATATCTCATTGACTAACTTTCTAATATTTGTTTCAATAGAAGCAATCAACTGAATGTATAAGCTTTATTTGAATGCAAAAACATTCTTTTGTTTTTTCTAAACTGATGCAGTTGAATGCTCTAAAAGGTTTCCCTATCTATTGTAGGGTGGTTTTCATTAATCAACAAACTTAGTTGGATAAATAAAACTAATAATGAGTCGTAATGATCAAGAATTGAATGTTCTATTGTGTCCAGGTGCAATACCAGAAACAAATAACTACTGATGAATAGAGGTGTCCAAATAACACCCTTGACAAGGTTTAATGACAATGCTTCATAAAAATGTTTATTACATTTCATTGACTAGCTTCCTGATATTTTTATATATGAGTATACAACTGAATATATACGCTTCATTTGAATACAAATATACAATTTTTTTTGCAAACTGATGCAGTTGAATGCTCTTAAATGTTTTCCTATCTGTTTTAGGTTGGTTTTACCTACACAACAAACCATTTTAATTGGATAAAACTAATAATGAGTTTCAATAATTAAGAATTGAATATTCTATCCTGAATATAGTGCAATACCAGAATAATATGAATATGAATATAGTGCAATACCAGAAACGATGACCTACTGATGGATAGAGGTGTCCAAATAACAACCTTGACAAGGTCTAATGAAAATTTTAATTACAGCTCATTGACTAACCCCCTAATATTTTTTTTTTAATAGGAATATTTAGTGAAATGTGTAAGCTTTATTTTAATACAAAAAGCTTGCTTTTTTTTGCAAACTACATCAATTGAACACTCCTGAATGTTTCCCTATCAACAGTTGGGTGGTTGCTCTAACTCAGTAAACTTATTTTTATTCTAGGACACTAATGGTAAATTCTAACAATCAAGAATTAAACATCCCATCATGTCTCGTAGCAATACTAAAAACTTATATCTATTATAAGAGACGGATGTCAAAATCATACCCTTGATAAGCTATGGTGAAAAAACCTAATAAAAATGTTTAATATAGCTCATTGACTAACCTTCTGATATTCTTTTATATAGAAATAGTCAATTGAATATATAAGATATATTTGTATACGAAAATCTTTTTTTCCTTTTGAAAACTGATGCAGTTGAACGCTTTTAAATGATTTCCTATCTATTCTAGGATGGTTTTCCCTGCTCAGTAAACTTTGATTATACAGATTACAGCTTATATTAAATTACATAATCTCAATGTAAATAAACAATTTATGTTGTTAAAAAAAATATCAAAATTTAATCTTTGTGCAGCTTATTATTTTAAAAAAATTTATTGCTAATTTATAAATTTACAACATAAAAAACAATAAACAATTATAATACATTCAAATAATTTCTACTTTATATTTTAATGAAAATTTAAACTAATAATATGAATTTAAACTAATTTTAGAAAAAATGACATCATATTTGAATATAATTTTCAAATCTGAATTTCGAGTCTCACTTCACAACATTAAAAACAAAGATTGAAAAAAATTACATATTTGGAATCTAGGTATTTTAAATATAAATAAACTTTTATTATACAAATTATAGGCAATGTTTAATTACATAACCTTGAAGTAAATAATTCATTCATGTTACTGAATAGAAAAAAATTAAAATTAGATCTTTATGTAATTTAATATTGTGATAAAATTCATTAGTCGATATTTTATCAGTTGATAACATGAAAAGCATTAAACAATTATTTTCATTAAAACATTAAAATAAATTTTCTTTGATATTTTTTTGGACTTAAAATTTTATTTCTGAAAATTAAAAAAAATAGTGGTATTTTAAATATAAATAAACTTTAATTATGCAAATTATATTTAATACTTGATTATTTAACCTTTATGTAATGAATCAATTAACGTTACTAAATTTTATAAAAAAACTAAATTTTAATAATTATTTAAGTTTATATCGTAATAAAATTAATCAGCTAATAACTAATTGATCATTTTGGAAAATAAGAATCATTTAACTATAATGTTCATTAAAACATTCATATAATTTTTTCTTAATATTAATTAAAAAATTTGAACTTTCATTAATGAAAATTGGATTCATTAATAAACTCTCAAACATATTCCAGAAATTATTACTTTTAATAGAATTAGTTAATAATTAATTAATCAGTTCACAGCATGGAAAGAATTTCACTATTATTTTCATTGAAACATTAAAATAATTAGCACATTATATTTTTTTCAAATTTTAACTCTTATTATTAAACATTTCATTTATTAATAGGCTTTTAAAATTATTCCAGATAAATTAGGTTTTAATAGAATAAATAATCAATAATATAATGATAATAAATATTAATAATAAAATAATGTTTAACATACATTTCATTAAAACATTTAAATAATTTTCAATTTATACATTAAAAAAAATTTTTAATTGTATTTCTGAAAATTTCGATAATTGATAACCTCTTATACTAATTGTGGAAAAAATTTAAACACATGTCCATCTAATGTTGTCATTTCAAAACATTGCAAACATTGAAAAAAATTGTATAATTGTAATGAAATATTCAATTACATAACCTTAAAGTAAATAATAAATTCATGTTACCTAATAGAAAACAATTAAAACTCAATCCTTATGTAATTTAATTTAAAAAAAAATTAATCAGCTAATAATTAAATAATTAGTTTAGAACATAAGAAGCATCAAATAATTTTCTCCATCAAAGCATGCAAATAATTTTTACCTTATAGTTTTTTCAAAATTTAAAGTAATAATAACATTTTAAGCTAATTTCACAAAAAAGTAAAACATTTGTACGTATAATTTTGAAAACAGAATTCATTCATTTCACAGCATGAGAAACATTTGATAAATTATGTAAGTAGAATAGGAGTATTTTTAATCTAAATAAGCTTTTATCATAAAAATTATTGTCAATATTTAATGACATAACCTTAAAATAAATAATCAATTTATGTTATCTGATGAAGAAAAATTGAAATTTTATCTTCATCCAATTAATTACCGCGGAAAAAATAATTCAGTCAATAATCAATTAATCAGTTCACAACATAAAAAGCATTAAGCAAATATTTTCATTAAAATTTTAATAATGTAATAGAGGTATTGCATACAAAAGGATACACTTTTATTACACAAATAATAGCCAATATTTAATTACAGAATCTTAAGGTAAATAATTGATTTATGCTCAGCATAAAAAGCATTAAAAAATTATTTTCGTTGAAATATTCAAATAATTTTTACATTATATTTGTTTTTAATTTAAAATTGCGTTTCGATATTTTTAATTGATGAATGACCCTCAAAAATAATTTAAAAAAAAATTAACATGAATGTGCATAATAATTGATCATTTCACAACATGTAAAGCAATAAACAGTTATTTTCATGCGTAGGGTGCTTCTCCCTACTAACAAATTACAACAGTGACATACTATAAAATAGGAAAATAGGAGCTTCAATGTAGACAGAATGAAGGAGCGAAGTTGCGGATTATTAAAATTAATATTTATAGAATAGTTATTGCTGAGAAGGTGAATATACTATTGTGATTGCTGTTTACAACAGCGAAAATGGAGGATTTGGATTTGCATAGTGAGTTGGATAACACATGTGCCATACCATGCAATAACAAGGGATTTATAGATCAACGACGAAATTCGAGATATCATTTAGAACAGCAGACTCTCTATACAAAGTTTCGATAAATTAATTATTTATGTCGAAGCTCATCTATCTACTGACTCAATAGTTAGAGGTTTCTGGATTTTTCGGAAAGAAAAATTTGTGGGTATTTTTATGTTTAGCTTCACTGAAAAAATGGCAGTGGAACAAAATTTAAAGTTTGAATAAATTTTTTTCAATTTTTTTTCATTTAATTAACAAACACCAGCACGATACTAGTATTTTTTCATTAATTGTGGAAGTTAAGCCTGACTTTTCTCTAATATCCAATCAAAAGTTTTTTATTTTATCTTTAAAATAATTTATTTAATTAGAAAACAAACATGCGCACTGTTTTTTTTGCGTAATTTTTGAATTTTAAAATAAATTTAATATTTATACAAAATTCCATAGTACTTACTATAAAAAGTGTTGGGTAAGAAAAACAAAAACAATATTTTGGATCAATGATGAAAATTGATACCTTAGCATCATTGTTTAAATGTTGTGAAATTTCTTTAATTTGATGTTTCTCAATCAACAATAGCAGTTTGAGATAAAAATAAGATAAAATAATACACTTATGCTTTTTTTAAAATAACCAATTTCTGGTGAAAAATATAAACATAGCCTTAAATATTATTGCAATTGTAAATCTTCTTTAAAATCTATATCCATATTTAACGTAAAAATCCCCCGCTTAACCTAAAATTGTACAAAAGATTTTAATTTTCTTATAAACCTAATTAATGTTCACTAAAAATTTTAATTTTTAATATAAAACGTCAACATAACATAAAACGATTATGAAGTTGCGAATCTTCTTACATTTTTTTCGTATAATTTTTTGAACTTAAAATTACCAAATTTCGACGAAAAAATAACATAATCCATAATTGTTAAGAGATTTCGATCTTGGTTAATTATAATGATTTTGTATTGAAAAACTTAAATTGAAAATAAAAACACTGAAACAATCCGAAATTGATCAAGTTTATAATTTTTATTATGATAAGCAAAATAAATTATTTAACTTAAATGGAATTATTTTTGTATGTAAATACCAATTTTGGGTGAAACGCTAACACATAACCTAAAATTGTTAAAAAATTGTAAAACTTCTCTAAAATGTAATTATTTAGAGGATGCTTTCTCCTTTTTTCCACTTTTTTAATTTTAGTTTTTTTTTATTTAAATGATTTTAATTTATTCTGAATTTAATTTCTTCAATTTCAATTATTTATGTTTAAATTGATCGATTCCTGTAGAAAATAATAATATGAACTGAAACTATTCAAAAACTGTAAATATTTTTTGAGCTATAATGGATTTTGTTTTTAAATGACTATTTTTGTTGCAAAACGCTAACAAAACCTAAAATTGTTTAAAAGTTACAAACGTTTAATATCTAATGACCTTTGTTTACAAATTTCAATTTTCGAGCAAAAATACTAACACTAAAACCGAAAAACGCAATTTGTTAAAAACTGTTTCATCTTTGAAATCTAATAATGGGTTATTAAAAAATACCCATTTTCAGCATAAAACACTAACATAATATCAAATTGTTGAAAACTGGGGATCTTGATGATTATTTTTGCTTAGAAATGTTAATTTTTTTGTAAAAAGAAGTAACACAACCTAATTTTTTTAAGAATTTTTTAACTTTCTTTAAAACTTTATAATTTTAATTAAAAATCCTTCTTAAAAATACTAGTTTTCAACGATAAAAATAAAATATGTATAATATTTTCAATAATTTATTAAATAATTTTAATTACTTTTATGATTTTCCTCATTCAGGCTATTGGAGGTGTACCGTCAATTTCAGAATTAGTTTATCTTTATAAAATTAATTTAAAAAATCCAATTATATTCTTTCAACAAATTATGAGAGAGAAATCTGAACATAATTAATAAGAAGGAAAATTCCTATTTACTTAAATGTAGTTGCAATTTGCATCATTCTGTTTGTTCTTCCGCCTCAGGCACAATTCGCAATTTACATTTAATTTTGATTTAAAAAGATAATTCTATCCTTTGAAAATTTCCTTACAGTCATATTCGTCGCGTTTTTATTAAATATTATTCAGAAAATTGTTAAATTCAAAAATGACTAATTAAAAATAATTGCGTTTATTATTTGCGAATAAAATAATTTACATTAAAACGTGAGGAATAGCATTGTAAAGAACGTTTCAAAGAATAGAATGAGCTTCGTAAATCCAAATTTAATGAAAATTACAACTTTTTCCTAGAGGGATAGAAAAAAACATAAATATGAAAATAATTATGTTTAAATAAGCAATTCAGACTTTAATTATTATGTATTAATTAATGCTTTGATTTCTACTCTCAAACTAATTGCAATTATTAATTAGCCTTATTTGTGAATTTTATGAAAAATATTTGCAGATTTATTTTTCAAAATTTCTAATTTATGATAGAAAACAACCTTATCTAATAGAATGCCGATCAGGTTTTAAACAAAATTGACCACAAATTTGCAACAAAATTATATGTTTTTATGCAATGCAATAATTATATTTTGTACAAAAAAAATTATTGAAAAAATAAATACACATTGTGGTGAAAGATTTTTATCGAAATCTTATTTTTTATAAAATAATCACAATTTGAAATATTAACTAAAATTTAGTTAACATTCAGGTGTAGTGATATTTTCATAGAATAAAAAAAGATTGTCAGGATTTTCAGTGTTGACATTTTTTAAAATTATTATCATTTGACCAAAAATGCATTTTTGAAATATTTTTTCTTTAGCAATGCATTCAAGCAAGACAAGCGATAATCGAAATAGAAAAGAAAAGATCTTGGGCCATACGTGCAATATTTTTTTAGAATTCTTGACTTAATCCTGATTTGTCATTTCTTATACGTGAACGAAAATTTAAAATATAAGGCAATTTGATATTATAAAAAAATTTAGGGTAAATTAATCAGTGATAAAAAATTTTGAATTCGGTCCCTTTTTTTATTCTTATTTAGCATCACTTTTAATTGCTACCCGGAACCGATTTTCAAAAAAAATAAAATTTTATTTAAAAAAAAGTTTAGGAGTGGACTTTTGTTTCATTTTCAAACAGTAATTTCAATTTTATAAAACGCTTCTTCTCCTAAAAAATTCACATTTTGCTGGTCATTAACAAATTACAATAATAATTTTTTCACCTTTGCAAATAAATTAAATAATAAACATCCAAGTACTCACCATTATCTATTTTAAATCCAACTTTGTTTCTCGCTCAGAGATCCTTTTGGAAAATTTTTCGCACGTTATTACCGTGGAACTTGTGAGATCGGTACATAGTGAGTGGTAGCACATTTGACACTTATCACGCGATTTTCACTTAGAATTCACACTCGAAATGCCGCGCGCGA
>JAUELO010454858.1:0-12891 GCA_032357855.1 Amphibolips quercusostensackenii | reverse complement strand
ATTTTCTTTTCTGTGAGTTGGTTTAATGCCTTTCTGCATTTTCGAACCAGCTCTGATGCTATTTCTGGTCTTGTGTTTGCAGTTAATGTTGCTTCACTGTCCCAAAGGATTACAATCTGCTTGTCAGTAACGTTTTCTTCTAATAATGTCTCAGCATGATTAAGGTCGGCTAGGCGCTTTGCCTGAAAAACGGTAGCATACCGTCTAAGCAGGATACGTATCTCTTTCCGTCCCGCGCTGTCATAGATTCCTGCTTCTGACCCTCCTACTCCTTTGGAGCCATCTGTGTACCAGATGTCTCCTTAAAGAAGCGAGATACCATTCGTTTCCTACATATTGCTGCTTAGGATAGAGACGCGGAAAGTTTTTGTGGAGTTGAAGCTTTTTTATTTTATTTTGTCTTTTGGAAGCCTTCAAGTCCATATGTTTGCTTTTGTCAGAGGGCCTATCACGTAAGTTACTCTTGCAGTTATCGCAACACGTAGGGGTTCTTTACCATGTCACGGCCGCGTATGAAGGCCTTGAATTACGAAAGTCAGAGTCAAGCAATGCAAGCATTTAAGGCCCTAGACTCTACGTCAAACTAAAGGCGCTTCTGCACATTTAAAATGTCATGACAATCTTCCAGCATTGGTTTTTAAGGTCCTTCGCAGAGCACAGTTTGCTTTCTAGGATTACTTCCAGATATTAAACCGAGTCAGAGATCGTCAGCCTTACACCGCAAAATAGAGAGGCGTCAACCGTCGACTATACGATGTACATCGCTGACCTTGTAGAACCCATTAGCGTATGCAGATGTGCTCCCCTAACTAGGATTAGAAAGTACGCCAACGATTAGCCAAAAAAGGACGCCGTCAACTACAACGTACCAAATAAGGGGTTTCAGGACACAACCCTGTAGGCATAATTATTCATTATTCAAACAACTGTTATAAACAAATGCATTTTTTGTCTACTTTTCCTGATTGACATCTTTGATTGTTTCTTAATCCAATAAACTCACGTCGTATTCAAAAGCAGTGCTTTAGCTTCTGGAAGTTGTGATCTCTCAATTCAAGGTAACTAACATCTTACTACGTGAGTTCTTTGAATTGAGAAACAATAAAAGTTGTCAACCGGCAAAAAATTAACACAAAATTCATTTGTTTATAACTATCGTTTAAATAATAAATGATGGTTATCAATTTGCAAAGTATCATAGCAAAGAGTCATTGGAAAGATGTTGAATATTATATCATACAAAACTTGGCAAAATTATATTATTCCATCAATTGTTCTGATACCCAAATAATTTTAGTTTCATTTTAAAAAGTTTTAAATGATTACAAAAAAGAATCGTTTGATGTTTAATGCTTTCAAATTAAAATAACTTCAAATTTTACACTTCAGAATATTCAAAAATTTATTAATTTATTTTCCAACTTATATCATTGAGAAATATATTGTGGAGTTATATTTTTTAGAGATGAATCTTTGGGCCGCTCAATTAATTAAAAGTAAAATTTGTATAATTTCATAATTTTCACTGTAAGACAGGGAATTTTATTAAAAACTGGTTATTTAAAATCATCCGTTGGGTAAACACTCCATAGTTTCAAGATTTAATGTTAATTTTTGAAAGCTTTTGTTCGTATAGATATTATATAAATTTTTCATGCAAACGACTGATTTCGCTTAAATATAAAAGATTATATAAATTGTAAGCTGACTCTTATGAAATGTAAATATCTGAGAGATACAGCTTGACACACATAATTTCAGAGATAACGACAATACGAAAAAGAACCAGAACATTCAGCCGCTACATTTTAATTCGAATTTTTGATTACGCTACATTAACAATTTTTTTATTAAATTGAAAAAGATGAGGATTTTTCCTACTGCCATCTTATTCTTAACGGTGATCCTCAGTTCTATTGGTAAATATATTAATATAATATATCTGTAGTAATTTTAAATACATTTTTTTAAAGCTATATGCAATCAGAATTTGTGCGATTTAATTTACATTCTATCCCTATCGCAATTTTTTTCTAAACTTTAATTAAGTTTGTTAAAAAATGAATACAAATTCAATCTGAAGTTATTTTAAGGGAATCGAGAATGTGTGTGCTGAAAAAATTTAAATTCGAAAAGATGGATATAAATAGTACCATATGTTCACGTGCACATATGGCTCACTTGAATTACGTATTAGATCATAGGTCCTCTCTAAGACTCTCCCCCTTTCCTCGGTAGCGTACCCTCACAAAATATTTCTGCTTCAATAATAAAAATTGATAAAATTAATGGTCATTTTTTGTATCTAAGACATATGAAGATGTATTTCAGGCAATATTGATCAATTTTCAAACAAATAATAAAATTTGTAACTATTGCTGCTAACATAAGCATGGTTATTAAAAAACCAGAATCTTAATTTTGTAAGACTTTTCGCAAGATTTCTTTCCAAGTGCCGGACTTTTCTTAGACTTTTCTTTGACTAATGCAATCCTGACTTTTCAAAAAAATTTCCTAAGCTAGGTTGTTTTTCTTTCACTAGGTTTGTTTGGCGCATAACGCTTAATTTATCTTAACTTTCTGTTCAGTTTCTGCGATTTATTACATTCATTTGCAAATTGAAAAGAATTACTTACATAAATGATGGAGTACCCCACCTTGCATTAACAAATCGTAATAAAATCTCTCGATCACCTCCCCCCCTCTTTAAACTGTTACGCAATTTAAGTACGGACCCTCATAAGATGGCGGTGGATCTTACGTATGAAATATATTTATGACAAAATCATATTGCAGGTTTCCATTTTAATAAATTTTATGCACATGTTTTTCATTTCTTCAAAAAAAAATTGTTAACACTATTTTTTTCAATAAGGGTGGGATTCGTCTCTCTTCACTTTAACAATTATTTATTTTTAATCTGAAAATTTAACTATTCCATTTTGTGTTGAAATTGATTTTTTTTTCTAAATAAAAATTCATCTACAGTCGAACCTGGAATTCGTTCCTCTTGATTGCGTTCTTCCGAGAATTTACACCGCGCCGCACATTGAAACAGAATCCAGGTTCGACTGTACTTACTTAAAAATTCGTTTTTTTAACAGAAATTACTCTTCTTTGTTCGGCATTTAAAAAACACTATAGGCCCTGAATGTCCTGCACATATTAACGCCTTCATTTCATACTGTTCCACGTCGCGTTTAGGCAATGTTCAGCGTCACCTCGCTGATTTTGTTGTTAGTGTCTTTCTTTACAGAACCGCAGCATACGTTTTGTCTACTTTGGAAAATCTTTTTGTTCTTTATTGCAGAGTTGAGTCTACAGTCCGAAAGTGAATCTAGTAACGATTCTCATTCTCCTGAGAGGTATCGTTATCCTGCAAGGCCTCTCCCTCTTGCTGCTGATTCTGCCGAGTCTTCTGTACGTGCTAGGACCAGGTCTTCGGCTAAATCTCATTCACCAAGTTCTTCAGCCAGGCCTCCTCTTCCTGGCGAGTATCCTGTTCGTGCCAGGTCCAGGCCTGCTCGTCCCAGGCAATCTTTACGCGTACTTGGATGTAAAATTGAACAACTTAAATTTGTTCGGCTTATTCCCAATTCAAATCCTAATCGACGATTCGAAATTCAAAGATTCACTTTTCCTCGCGATACATCAATTGGAATGAAGGAAGGCGGTAATAACCTTTCGGCTATGCCAACCGACGAACAAAGTGTATTATCAACATCCAGTGGTGACATCTTTGCAATAGTCGAGAATGATAAAATACTACGTGGAATATATACAATTAGATATGAAAATCAATATCAAAATGAAAAACGGGTAAAATTTAACATGTACAGCGGCGATTTTAAAGATCTAGAGTTAGAAGAAACACAGGAAGCTCCCTTAGGAAACGGTCACACAATTGCAGAGGATTTTAAAATAGTTGTTCTAGACGGCTTTCGCCCAGACCGTAATTTAAATTTGTGGGGGTTGAATTTTAAAAGTGTTTAGTTATTTCTATTCTTTGAGTTATTCTAAAAAAAAACTCTGCACGTACAATCTGACGCACTTAGTCGTAGCAGTCATATCGCAGATATAGAATGTGTAATCTGTCTTCAAAATATCTGCCTGTAAGGACCCCTATATAGAAATATTCAAGTAAGGCCTGCAACTTAGGATACATTTCACAACTTAAGCTTTTAAACCTTCGAAAGGCATTTTTTTTAAAATTACTGTATTATAATTTCACTTTTACAGCTCTGAGCTCCTCGAATCATTCTCGAACACGAATCATCCTTATTGCCATCCGGGCGGGTTTATTTTCTTTTTAAAATTCTTGGTTTGCCAGTTTATGTGGGCAGCAACCAACCTTAACCGCCTATAACTAGATTTCCAAATTTGAAGTTTTTTCCGTTCGTACTTTTTCGGAACTGATCGTAAGGGCCCTCGGGTGAGCAGTTCCGAAAAATCAGCTACTCGCTTGTTTTGTCAAATTCTATACAACATTACAATTCAAGCAGCTGACCTCTCCACTTCGTCTCGAGGGTCAGCTAGCAATTATTTCAAAGTCCTCCTTCAAATTTTTCTTGTATTTATTAAAGTTAAATACATTGTATATAAAAAAGAAAGTGGTTTTATTCGTTGTTTTCAGTTTTAAAGAGTTAGCACGTAACATATAAACAAAAATATTTTCTCCTTGGACAATGAATATAAAGCTCTACAGTCTGTAAGCAGACCCTAAATATAAATTAATTCAAAGAAATACATGTTTTATGAGCATTTTACAGACCACTCTTCGGTTACAAATTGATTTTTAAATAATTTTTGTTTAAATTCGAAAATTGAACTATTTGGTAAAAAATTCCCCCTTTTTTAGTATAAAATCAGATTTTTGGGTTGAAATTTCAACTATTCAGTTAGGAAGTTCATAAACTGGTTGAACAGTTAACAATTATGTAAGAAAGTGATGCTTTTAGTAAAAAGTTTAATTCTTTACTAGGTTCTATTAATTTAGTTCGCATGTAAATAGAAAAACGAAAAAAGAGGAAAAAATGATGATCTGCCGTCCTCAATGAAATGCCCGCGCCTGAAACAGTCCAGACACAGTTGCACCTTTTTAATTTCTTTTATGCTTGGTTTAACGGGTTGATTTAAGAATTTTTTGCATTCAAGTAGCAAGTCATTTTTAGACAATAGTAACACGTGCGCATTGGAGTTCTAGCCAAGCTGAATTCTTGTTCTGTGTTTTGCTTGGCCACCAATTTAAATTTGCGTGATCGATTTGTGGAAAATTCTGCAACTTTCATAGAGTAGGTATGTTCTTCCCCTTTTGTTTATCTTCCTAATCACAGCGGTTCTTGGAATCTAACTTGTTTAGCGCTAAGTAAATGAACATAGTGCTGCACTGATTAACTGGTTTATCAAGAGACTTTAATATACGAGTGTGTTGACATATGATCAATGAACGCTCTGAGTGAGGTATGATCACACTTTGAAATTTAGGAGAAATCTCGTAAAAGTTTTAAATATGTGTTGATAATCAAGCGCTTGTTTTTATACCTTGGTACAAATAGATCCCACCCTGTTTGATGATTCTCTGCTGATGCGCTCAAAGATTGTAATATCTGTATGACGTCTTCTTCTAAAGTGGTTTTTAAATACTAAAATTTACCGGATTAGCTGCTTGTAGATGATGCATTACTAGACCTCAAATCTGTTTTGCCTCAGACCTTACATTGAATATTTTTAATACTTGTTTGAATTTCATCAAATCGAGTTCCAAACTCTACCTTTATTTCAACGTTTTTTTAATTAATCAGAGTTTTGATTGGGATTGCTATCTAAATACGCTTTGAATTTTGGTTACGCTCTTATTATATGTGTGCGACTAATCACAAAACCTTTTAGTTTTTGCATTCTTACTTATTTCTTGTTGTGAAAGAATATGGTATTCTTATTTTGATTCAGGAATGTTAAGGAATGGATAGAAGTGAAACTCACAATTACTTGTGTTCAATTCAATATTTTTAAAAGGTATGGCACTCTTGCTGTCAATATGACGTTGATGTTTATTCCAGCTGTCACTAAATTATTTTATTGATCCGTAAAATCACGCTGTAGTATGCTGCTCTTGTGGCTGCTCTTAATTACACAGCATCACAAAAAAGTAACAGTTTTGAAGGACTAGACTAGTCAATTTCTATGGGTTTTTAGTCGCTGGATTTGAACCTGTGGTCGAAATTCCGCCATCTGTTCTTCTTTTTTTTCTGAGCTCAAAAAACATTTTTTTTCAACATAACTCATTATCTAGAACATGTTATAAGAAAACGTGAATTAGTTTTAAAATTTCAATCACGAATTCTGATTCAGTGGTCAAAGTACATAAAAATTCTACAGTTTGGTTTGCTGGTCCAACCACTGTGCGGAGCATTTCTCATAAACTATTTGTCGCCACAATTTTCTGTTCTGGCATACCTCTTAAATTGCTTCACGTGTATGCATTTCCTTATGTGAGCTATTGTGTTTCTATTGATTTTTATATTTTTTCCAATTAGGGTTTGATTCACAAATTTCATGCACTTTTTTCTCAGTCTGCCTCTAGGTACGCAAATATTCACCTTATTTCGACTCAATTGTTTCGTTAGTCATTCATCTTTTATTCTCGCAACATGTCTAAACCATCTCGACAAATCTCTTTTACTTACTGCAGTATAGTGTCTTATCTTTACCACATTCTTTGAGGATTCTCAGGTTACTGACTTTGTCCATTTGCGTTTTGCCGTATACCATGCGCACGTATTTTATATTAACCGCGCTAATTTTACTCTTATCCTTTTCTTCCTATGTCCAGGTCTCGCTACCCTACATCAAGGTGCGTGTAAGTATTAAATTATATATTACCATTTTTGCTCTACCTGATATATTTTCACTTCTGGCAATGAATCCTGCTCTACCGAAAACCTCAATATACTCTCTTATAAGCCTATCTATCTCTTGATTTATTTTCCGTCAAAAAGGGCCATTTTTAGACACTTGTCCATAAAAATAATAAGTAGCCATGAGGATATAACGCATTCTGGCCAAACATTTTGCATAATATCGAACTAGTCACTCAGTTGCGCATTTACCTTCACACTTGCTCTACCTGCATATATGGTTGTTATTGCTAGTAGGGCCTATTTATTAACCCCGTACTATTTCAGGACTTCCTAAAGTTTACTTCAACCCACCTTATAAAATTCTTTTTCTAGGCCAACAAATGCACAGAAAATTTTTTTTATTGACTCTCAATCTTTTTTTCTGTCATTTGCCTAATAATTGAAGGACCTTCATATCAGTTATATAGCTTACCTGCCTTTTTATCTGCTTTGTTCTTTTTTTATAATTTGTAACCTGCCTGATTTTCACGTCCATTTATATATGCTTTTAAACTCTATTTCGCTATCGTCTCTGTGCTCGTCCCAGTAGAGTGGTCGTTTTCTAAATATGTTTCAATTATTTATTAAATTCTTTCATTATAACGTTCAGTTTGGTTTGCTTGTGGGTGATATTTTGGCGCTTTCTTGTGCCTAATGCTCAATTTTTTGGTTAGGTCTCTAAAAGTTTTGCTTACAAATTCTGTGCTATTGTCTGTGTGGAGAATCCACAGTGTTCCCTAACGCGTAATGACACATTTGTGAAACTCTGCTTCTATTGTGATTTCTTTACCTTTTCTTATCGGAATTATCTCTACTCATTCTGTAGGAATATCCACAAAAATAATTAAATGGTTAAATAAATTAAATGGTCCATGGTTCATTAACAATTCTTTATCACATAAGCTCTATTCTCGTTTGATTACTCGGTTTGGTTCTAAGACAAGTTTTACGATTTTTAACGTATTTGATTATTTAAGAATACATCCCTGGCCAGAAGAAGTACGCCGGAATTCTCGCGTTCGTTTTTTTAGAACCTAAATGTTCTGCTTGTATGTTATCGCGATTTTTTTTTAAAACCTGTATTTATAATTTTTTGGGTACGACAAGTTTTCTTGAGTTAAAGTCTAGTAAAAGTGTAGATTTAAGTAAGTCGTTTTCATAAAAATAGAGTTGCAAATCTCTCATCAAACATGTTGCGTGTTCTTCTGGTATTTTTTCAACTTGTCTCATTTTTGTTAAGTACCAATCGCCTATTATGTCGTCTATGTCTGCTTTCGGGTTTTCAGTGCTATAAGCTTATGCGAACGCGATTACCTTTGTTAATTCTCCCGATCTCCAAAGAGCATTAGGGACAAAATTTAAACTTCCTTTTTGATATATGACTTCATAGTCATATTCGATTAATTCTAATGCCCGTCTGGCTGATCGGCCAGTGGGGGTTTTTGAGTTACGCGGACACTTTAGGGCTAAGTGATCCGTGATGACCTAAATCTATAACCTTTTCGATATGGACTAAATTTTCGTATAGTCCGAACTACTACTAAATTATGGTATTAGTTGGATATTTTTATTGTCTATTTGGGGTCCTTTGTCTTTAACTTTAAAACCTATGTATTTGATTATTGAGCTGTCGAACTCGCATTTTCCCGGGCTGATTGTTAAACTTGTGTAATTAATTTGATCTAATACATTATTCAGGTATTTTGAATGGTCATCAGAATTTTCTGTCACAATTGCTATTTCAACTAAGTGACAAACAACGTTTAGCTTTGAGTTTAGAATAAAAATTTTATTGATAAGTTTCTAGAAAGTGTCTAGAGTATTGTTTAAGCCAAATAACATCCTTCTAAATTGATACGTACCTTTTTCAGAAATTATGAATGCCGTGATTGGCTCTCAAATTTTATCTAATGGTATTTGCAGGTAAGCTAACCTTCAATCGATTTTCGATATCAATTTGGGCGATCTTCATGTTTCAAGAATTTCTTTCATTAGTGAGATTGGATTAACGTCCTTTCGTACTTACATGATAGTATCGTTGTTTGATGGTGTCGTGGCCATGTACGTCGACTTGGTGTTTTGTTTAATGAATGGCTCTGTGTACTTTTCCTGAATGAATTATTATTTTATTTTCTAAAAGTTTCTTCAATTGAGAATGTTGGCTTGTGTTAAGCTTAACGATTCCTTTACGAACAATTATTTTGTTCTTTATTTTTCTTCAGTTTCTAAAATATTATTTATTTTGATTGCTTTATTTTTTAAATTACCTATTGTTTGCTGTTATCGTTTTCTGATATCTCATTTGCTTTTGGACATTCCTTGCCAGCGTATAAATGTGTGGCACTAGAATCTACTAAAACACGGAATTATTCATTTTTGAATTTTGTCATTAAATGCAAACTTGTTTCCGTTACTTTATCTTTATCTAAATTAAGAAGTTGTAGCGTTTCAGTAATAGTTGTTCTTTTTTTAGTCTTAACACCCGACCTTCCAGTTTCCCTGGATGTACGCATAATATGGGCATTCTCTTTCAAAATCACCCGCTATGCCACAATGATAACAGTTTGAATTATTTGTATTTACGTTCGCCTTTTTCCGCTTCTGCCCTTGAGTATCATTTTAATTGCGGCTAGATCGCTGGAGTAGAACTTTCCTTTTCTTGTGTACCCAGGGTTTTTGGGTTAGGGCCACCCTTGTCTGCACCACTGACATACGTACGGTTAGAACTGCCGAAGCACCTTTATTGTGGTGCAAATTAATCTGCATATTGGAGATTCCCGTCTCAACCATTGATAGGCTAATTCAGGGCGTCCACTAACGCTTCTGGCCCCTATCCATCAGAGCCACCATAAGTCACCCGTAAGGTATCCTTGTCCGCCCCTAGATAAAATTAATAATTGAGGGTGGCAATGGCCCTGATTTAAAATTCAGAAAAAACCAACAAACCATATCCAGCCTTTTTCCACTGGCCTAGCTGCCTGTCAGTCGAAGTAAATCTTCCACAAATCGGTCTGTAAAGTGTGGTTTTGGAAACTCAGGCAACTTAGAACGGTCGAAGGAATCTTAGTGGGGCCGGGAATCAGTACGGTCGCTCTGCGATACATTTAGAGCCACTCGGTTCCCTTGGTATCCAGTTTTAGTCCTTCCTTAAATCTAAACGCTGGAGTCCTCTTTATGAGATCCCTCGTTCAGATGTCTGCGGCTTATTCTACGAAGGCTCCCAGCCTAATGAGGATATCGCTGAATCTTGTGACGCGCGCCTCGCGATGGCAACGCAGCAATCACTTAAAAGACTTTCTCTCTCAGCCGTTCCAACTCCTCGGATGTTAGACAGTCTTCAGGTTAATCCGACGCAATGAAAACTTCCATTAGAACGTTGTTAGCCATCGGCACGAAAGTAAGGCCCTGTGATACTAGAGCCTTATATCTTTTTAACTTTTTGTATGGAAAAGAGTCTTTAGAGTCCTTTCTCTTCTTGACTGTACAAGAAGCCTGAGAATTTGCTCCATATAAAATTCCCGCATCCACAGCCCACCGTGTGGTGCTTTGGCTGCTGTTTGCAAGCCACACTAAGCGGTGTGTCTTTTTTCGTGCACCGCTACAGGTGTACACACTAGGAGATTTGTCCTGGTGTTTAGATCTCACAGACTAGAGTCCATTAATTCTCCAGAGTAGCTACACCTGGCGATGAAGCCCTTGTTGTTCACCTATTCCAGATCTATAGTTCAGAGAAACCCTGAAGCTCCTAACCAGCCACAAGGTCCTGCGATCCCTAGGGAGAGTATGAATCCGTAGACAATTATATTTAGACTTGGAACAGGAAAGTTTTACATCAAATTGAAATTTAAAAAAATAATTCGGATTCAGAAAAAGGTATTTTTCAAAGAAAATTTTGTCTGTTCTGATATGTGTTTCACTAAATGAAGTTATTACATTTTCTATTCTCGAAGCTGACACTAATGAAAGGTAAATATCGGTAAAGGACAAACTTGACGCCAGTAATCTGAGATATCACGGCTACACCATAAAGCACTAGAATATTCAGCAGTTATATTGTTATTAGAATTCTTCATTAATACATTGATTAGCTGTTCCTGTAATAAAACAAGATGAAGAGTGTTTTTACTACCGCATCATCCTTGTCGGTGATTCTAAATTTAATTGGTAAATATTATATTATAATATATTCATAATATTAGGTACATTTTTTTAAGCAATACGAAAATTAGAATTTCTTTTAAACTTTAATTGAGTTTATTTAGAAATAAATGCAAATTTAATCTGTAATAATTCCAAGAAAATCGTGTGTGTTAAAATGAAAGTTATTCATAACACACATTTTTGCCACATATTTTTTGAGCATGGTGTTAAAGAAAAGGAAATTTGTGTGTATTAAAAGAATGGAATTCGAAAAAATTGGAACCATATGTTCACGTGCGCGGACGGTTTACTCCTAGGGGGTCATCTACGAATGTTTAACAGACTCAATCTGTTATATTAAGAGTGAATTTTCTCTTGAAAATAATGCGTGATTTAATGCGTTTGAAGATTTTTAATTATCTTAAAAAAATTTTTTAAAAACAATGTACTTATGAAAGAGTTTTAAACATCTTATTGGACCTATTCTTATATGATTAAAACTTATCTATGTGTTAAATAGGTTTAAATGGAGTTTGATGTAAAACATATTGGTGCCTCCATTCCATACCACTCAACGTCGCGACGTAACTCTGCACCTGACGTTGAGCGTCATGAAATGAAGGCATCAATATAAAATTACATTTTTCTATTTTCTAATAAAGAAATAATCTAAGAGATAACATCTATACGATAAAGCACTAGAATATTTAGCAGTTACATTGTTTTTCGAACTCTTCATTAAGAAATCATTAATGTTTTCCTCTAATTGGAAAAGATATATATGGTTTCTACTTTTATTTATTTCTCAGCGGTTATTCTGAATTCTATTGGTAAATATAATAATATAATATATCTGTATTAAAAATTTTTTTAGGCCATAAACATATCAGAAATTGTGGGATTTTATCTACGTTTTATTCCAGTTTCTATTTGCTTTCAAACACTGAGTTTGTCCGAAACAAATACAAATTCTATCTGAAATTATTTCGCGGAAATCGAGAATGTGCGCATTAAAAAACTGAGATTTAAAAATATTTATATGTTATTCGTACCATATGTTTACGGGCACATATAGTTCATTCCTGAAGGCTCATCCACAAAAGGCTCAAGACGACTTAAGGGTTCAAGGAGAATATAAAATACCACGGTTTCCTAGGGGACGTACTTGAGTTACGTAACGGATTATAGATCGTCTCCAATACGCCCCTACCCCTGTAACGAAACGTAACAAAATATTTCTACCCACTACACAACCTTCTCACTGCACCTAATTTATGGTATTCAGAAATAATAAGATATGTGATGGAAATTTATTGCGTTTGAGATAAAACGTGCTTTGCAGGTAAAAAAAAAACTTTTTTACCAAAAAGATGACTTTTTAGCAAAATACTAAAATTCTCAACAAAATAATTAAACTTGTAACTTTATAAGATGAAATCTCAAGAAAAAGTGTACAAGGTCATACTAAAACGAAAAAGAAGAAGGTCAATGAAAAAAATGAATTTTACAACCAAAAAAAAACAATTCCAAACAAATATGGCTTAAAAGTCATGACAGAAAAAACTTGATTTTAATTGTTTATCCTCAAAGCGAATTTTCTGTACAAGAATTGAATTTCCAACAAAAAAATATTCACTCTAGCAAAAACCTTAATTTTTGATAAAATATTTTATTTTTAACTAAGGAGATGGAACTTCATTTAACAAAATAAATTTTCAATAAAGTGCTTCAATTTTTCCTTACGCAGTTGAATTTTTAATAGAAAAAGACCATTTTTCAACAAAATATACAGGGAATCACATGACAATATTCGCTCGCTCAGAACGTAAACAATTAGGGCAGGCAAACCATT